>CALYDF020002245.1:0-51267 GCA_944474145.2 Dicrocoelium dendriticum | reverse complement strand
CTACGGGCACTTGCTACCAAGGTTACAGTAAACTATGGTACTATTAAGGCTACAAGACCCAGATTCCTTTATACATCCGCTACTGGTTTATTTATAGTATTTACAAATTAGTTAACTACATTTCAGTATCCTACGCTACTATTATACTCCCGGCTGTGCCGGTTGATCTTGGTCGGCAAACCCGTTCCCGCCAGATGTGAGAGTCCTGGTCCAGTTAACTGCACTAATGGACGACATGCAATGCAACATTTTAAGTCAACCCATTTATTTTGGGTAATCCTAATGAACGGAGATGCGTAAATAATAAGTGTCAAACTTACGGATTACGCTTTAAAGATAACCTGGAAGTAAATGTAATAATGTGAATCTGCAGAAATAAGAAAGGAATAACTGTTATGACAAAGGCATCACTATATGCATGGTTGATAACATACAGAATAACATGCTCAAATTTGATAAGGAATAATGGCTGATTGACATCTTCCATTACTGTGTTGTGTTGTGCATATGATTGCGTAATTTGAAATGAGCATGCACTGATAGGGTTTGTTGTTTGTGTCAGCGAAGATGAATATTTACAAGTGTGTAAGGTGTTTTGGTAGGTTTACGTGTTTGCGAAGCCCTATGCAAATAAGAATAAGTTGGTATGCGCTCAGATGCCAAGGTACATATTTAAAAGGAATATGAAAAGGCGTAGGTGTAAGCCTTATATAAATGGATATATACGATACTATATGTATATATGCGTATATATATATTTATATATATAATCATCCGTCTTAATAAGCCACGTAAGTAGATCTGGCGGTGTATATATATTTATATATGTATACATATGTATTTGTATATGTATACGCATATATATATATAATCATTTGTCGCATATATATGGAAACCCGTACATATGGATACAACTACTTATATATGGATATAAGGATACATACCTGCGTACGTGCAACGAATGAGGGTACATGATATGACGTACCAAAATAAACACTGGCAGTTATATATATATATATATATATATATATATATATATATATATATATATATATATATATATATATATATATACATAAATAGTGCCTTCCGACGTCCTGGCTACCGCGAATGCTGTGCCACCGTGGGACTATCTCGGCGTAGTCAAGCCGCATAACAACCGTACGTTTGACTTTTTATCCAACAGAAGGGAATAGGGCACTTCGACATTCGACCATACAACTGAAAAGTCGCTTCCTTGGACATCAGCAATGCAACCATTTTCAGGAAGGTCATCGCCGCGGAGAAGTTCTCCGATCCGTAGATGCACAATTGTGTGCCGATGTCGGCCAAAACTTCCTGCGTCTTGCGAAGTTTTATGGTGCGGCTTACAACCGCATCGCTATCCCCTACGTGACGACCTAGAATCTGCACACCACCATCCAACGCAACACAGTCTGAGGAGCTTGCGGGAGGTTGCCGGGGTGCGATCTACCGGCATCCATGTAGTATGTCCTCCGCGGAATGTTCGTGAAGCGCCACCACATAACAAATGTGAGCACCTGGGAGCCGCCACGGCCGACTGAACTTGCAACTGTATTCACCGCTGCTTGTTGTGTATACCCGACGCACTTTCGAACGAGGGCAGGTAACTGACCAATAAGGCCCTACAACCCAGAACGGTTGATGCACGGAAATGGGCTATGAAGTTATTGCCTGCAAAATCGCTCAGCTGTGCGAAAGCACATGCCAATGAGGACACCTCCGATGGAACAGAGGCTCATGCACTGCCTAGCTATTATGCTATTTCTTTCGTGCACGATACTGTTTACCCTATCCACCACGCAGGTAAACAGAGTGAATAACGATGACGTCTCCGACAAATACTCCTTAAGATGCTTGTTCTCATTCTCCACCCAGTTTGTCGTAAGGCATCTAAAATCCACAGCATCCCCTAGTATGTGAGCCGCCCAAGAGTCTGTGTGTGGAAGCTACGCTGCGCACAAATACCGGTAGCATCCGGGAATGGCACGCCGCACGGCGTTCAATAATCTTTCAAACACCGACGAATCAAGTGTATGTATCAGGTTATGAAGCCAAGCTCGTAATTGCATTCGGCGAGCAACTGATATCCCACGTAGGCGACTGCAACGTCTAGCCATGTCCACGTTCACATGCTACCGGCAAAACACCACCTTCGCGTTGGGATAATAACGTCGCAACGCCCTCAACTGAGCAGCATATTTATCCAGCACCACAGTGCGGCAACGGATGCTGCTAGGCACCATCTCCCGCATCGCCTCCACCGCTTGCCCATAGCTATAGGACGTCCCATCAGGTAATAGGGCGTAGAAGAAGGAAATCCCTAGACCTGTGACGTCCACGAACATGCAATGCCACAAAATGTATCCACCATAATTTAGCTGGTGCGTCGCTTCGCACCATACCACCTCGCCATAACGCTTATCAATGCCAAGGACTACAGATGGTGAGAAGAATACATAACGAACCTAGCTATCCTCAGACACCAATCGGCAAACACCGTGCCCTTCCAACATCTTTACCATCTCCGAAACTTCACATGAGGTTGCATTTCGATGACGAATGCGCAAATTGCTCAGGTCCACACGGGTTACACGTTTGCCGTACTCCTAATAGATGAAGCGCCTGAAATCAGGCGTGCTATGAAAACTGCCCGTCAACCGCAGAACCTCCTTCTCCTGCCGCGGAGACAGCCGACGGTTGCCTGCATACAGCCAGGGTTACCCAATTGAAAATCATGACTATGGATCATGAAGTAACTTGGCACGACCTATTTTCCATCCTTCAAAACCACCGGGAATCGCGCGTTGCATTTGTAGGATGTGTATCTACATGCGTCAGTCTCCGTGTTGCATACATATTAACTTACCGCTTGCCACGCGATCCTGCACGTTTGCTATGTACGCAACGGTACAGGATGTGACGGTAGCCGTCTCCATCCCGCAACTGCTTCCGCCTTCCACGCTGGTACTCCGCAGCCGAGATAGAGGTAACTCGGGAAAAACAAGTCGCCGTTTAAGTCTGAAAACGTCCTAATTGCTCCTCAATGTCTTCAACACTTTCATACTTCCCAATAACCAAAGACCTGCACAGCTCACTATTATCCACAACCATAGCGGTAGCAGAAAAAAACAAGTATGGCCACCGAAATAACCTAACAACTATTATCCACATGTACCCTTACCGGTAACATATTCCATGGTATCACAATTAACACACAATACCATTTTCCACGCACCATCCAGCTTTTTCCAAGTATTTGCACATTCATCCTCCTTGGCAAAGTCGCTGCGTAACCTCGTTGCTATGTCCCATTTGTACCACGGAACATCCGGAAGCAACGCAATTTTCTGTTACTTCAATCACACAGCCCTGTACTGTTAACACACTCGACACCGACGACATTCTCCCTAGCTAGCTCTCTCTGGGTGCCCTATTTTTAGCATTAGCTAACGCTACTCCCGTCCAATAAACTTCTTCCTTAGCTTACTATTGTGGCTTCTACCCATTGCTTTTGGGTTGGCCGTCTAGTCGCGTATCGGATACATAGCGCATGATCAACGCGCTATAATTGGTGAACCCGGAAAAACGTTTTTTCGTGAGTTTGATACTAATATTTCCTTTCAGCTCCGGTCACTTATTCCGTCTACCTTTTTACTTTTACTCTTTATTATTTGCGTTCACATTAACTCCGAAGTAGTCACTAAGCTACTCCTCGAACTGGAACCGAACTCCTCCTCAGGTCCGGACGGATTGCATCCCAGCTTCCTCAGAACGATAGCTGAGTACGTCGCCGCCCCTCTGCCAAGTGTTTCGGCAATCCCTCGAAGTCGGCTGTCTAAGCACAGACTGGAAAGCAGGTACCATCCTGCCCAAATACAAGGGGCCAAACCAACAAGGCCCAGCCAACTACTGGCCAATATGTCTGACATCAGTCCTGTGCAAAACCGTGGAACGAATAGTCAAGTGCGCCCTCAAGCTACACTGTGCGAATCTAAACCTCATCTCACCTGTTCAACATGGCCTCCGAAGAGCACGCTCATGCATATCTAACTTACTCATCGCCAGGGAAACATGGACAGAAGCCATAGATGCCCGAAAACAGGTTGACGTAATATTCGTTGACTTCAGCAAAGCTTTTGATAAGGTTCCAAACGTACGCCTACTACATAAACTTCAAGGAATTGGCATTACAAGAAATCTTCTGTCTTGGATTGCCGATTTCCTAAGAGGTCGGACAATGCGCAAACAAGTAAACCAAACCCTCTCTGCTCCAGTGCCTAGGACTAGTGGCATTCCCTGAGGATCAGTGCTTGGACCGGAGACCTTCAAACTGTACATTAACGATCTGCCTACTGCAATTCAAACCGACTGCTTGATCTACACCGATGACCTCAAGCTATGGTCAACGGTATCCAGCATTGAGGATGCTGACAGATTACAAAGGACTCTATACCAGCTAAACGAATCATGCATCAAGTGGGAACTGCCAACAAACCGAGATAAACGCGCTGTTCTCCCAATGGGTATCACTCAACCGTACGGTGCATACAACATTGGTGTGTTTCGCTTAGAACTACCACCCACGAGAGAGACCTCGGGGTTATCGTGACTCCTGACCTTAAAACGACACAGGACACGTTGAAGAAGGTGGCCACTGGAAGGAGAATGGTGGGTGCCTTAAGAAGAGCATTCGCTCGAATGACTCCTGCGATTTTTCGACCTTTGTTCACGTCGTGCGTCCGTCCAGTCTTGGAATATTGCCTTCCAGCTGGCTATCCACTTTCAAAGTTTGAATGCGCTCTGCTGGAACTGGTTCAGAGACGTGCATCGAAAGCTGTTCTGGGCTTCGTGATCTCCCGTACCTCATTCGGCTCCAGCAGCTAAATCTGTTCTCCCTCAGGCTCCGCCGTCGCCAGGGTGATCTCATCTACACTAGGCGCGTCCTTTGAGGGGAACATGGGAGTGCGTTACAGCAATTCTTCCGGCACAACACTGACTGTTCCACACGAGGTCACACATGGAAACTGTTCAAGCAAAGAAGACAAAGAATTCGCATGGACCTCGACCTATCCACTAGAGTGGTGAATGATTGGAACAGCCTACGGAAGAAATTACAGACACTCCATCCGAGGAAAGTTTCAGGGGGCTGATAGACAAACATTCGCTGAGAATGCTGTAACTTTGCGGCTGTCACTGCAACTGCGACGAATCCTTGAAGAAAGTCGTAGTGCAACGACACGCATCAAACCGAGTATGAGACGGAATCGGTGGGGTTGACAAGGGGTTCCCCTGCTCTCTACAACTCAATGAACTCAATGAACAAATTCACACGCTCCGGCATTTTTTCACCATAATGGTCATTCACCCAGACTCTGAGGATCAGGTTAGTGGGTTCCGTTTCCTTATTCCGCCTTTCCGAGAGCCTAACCCTAAGGTCTGGTTTAACAAGCTAGAATCTATTTTAACATTACATGGTGTTAAGTCTGACATTGTAAAATTTCACTGCGTTGTTGCAGCACTACCTCCGCAAGTCGTCGATGACCTCGACGACATCTTGGAGCTTCCCGAATGTCACAAAAGTCACGATGATCTTAAGGCCGCCGTCTTAAAGCGATTTGGCATATCAGACCATGCTCGCGTTACGCAGCTTCTTAACGAAACCGAGCTAGGTGATCGAAAGTCTTCGCCGTTGCTGCACAATATGCGGGCTCTCATCATCATCATCATCAACAACAACAACTGCAGCACATCAGCCATTTGAACTGATGCTTTGCTGCCATACAACCATGAGAATCTATGAAATAAAGGATAAGAGGGAGAGAAGGGGACTTACCTAAAACCCTTAATACCCTAAGCAAACATTCAGGGTCAAGGTGCCTACACCTTGTGTAGACAACATATCGTCACAAACAGCTGGCTATCGTGCAAAGATAAAGCGGCATCGGGGAGACAGCTTTCTTGCAGCTTTCACCGCCTTGCGTCATACTTAGCCATTATCCCGCCGAAAACACAGCACCAAACACACTGTAAAAAAACAATCCGATTAGGAGACAACAGCAGACGCGCCATTGATGTGGGTTGGAAGCCATGTCCTGTAAAGTCTCGAGCCAAGCACAAGGTGAGTCAAGTGTATTCCAGCCCGGAAGGCGAGACGGACCAACGGTACCCAGTTTGGTCGTCAGTGACTTCATTTCCCGTTGCCAAGTCAACTTCTGCACATCGCGAGCCTTACGCCACCCTACACCAGACAGACTAAACAAGTCCCTCCTACGTAAGCGGTGACCAAGCATAGGCAACAAGTGCCTGAGCCAACGCAACTTATTCAGTGCTGTCCGTTGTTCTAGAGAACTAGCATGATTGTCACTAGCTAGTACTCGCCTACGCACATTATCGTTGCGGACACGCTGGTCCCATCCGACTCCAGCAATGCTTCGCAGACAACGATGAGCAAAGACTTGAAGGCGCCTCAGCTCTTCAGACCGAAGGGACCAAGTCTCACTACTATACAGCAGAACGGCCCTCACTGTGGCCTTGTATACCCGGCCTTTTAGACGAAGGGAAACTCCATTCTGTCGCCAAAGATGCCGGTTCAAGAAGGTAGCTCTGGCTTTTGCAATGCGTGAGCTGACGTCAGTTTCTATGCGCACATCATTGCCGACGCAGCAGGCTCTAGGTAAGCTACTCTCTGTTGGCGACTCCTTCCTTAAAGGGATGTGGCTTCGTCGCGTGCCACGTGACATGCGTTACCCTTTGTATGCAAATGATGCGTCTCTTTCTCAGCTCGCCGACATTGCCGACCGTATTTAGGAATCCAACGCCCAAGCATCTTAGGTTCAGACTACTTCCAGTACGGAGGTAGCAGAACTAAGAGCGCAAGTAGCGGCACTTACCAATCAACTAGAGAACCTAACACAGTCGGGATCCAACCGTCGAAGTCGTTTCAGTAGTTGCACTCGTCCTAGATCATATTCGATATCTCCCCTAGGTCAAGATATTGTTGGTACCACGGGCGAATTGGTCAGCAGGCCTGATCGTGTCGCCCGCCCTGTTCCTTCGAGCGCAACACGCATGGAAACGGGTAGGCCAGCACGTAGGGGCGACGGACGTTGCTGACTGTCTCAGTCGCCTTTTCTTTACCACTGATCACAGTACAAGAGTACGCTGTCTCGTTGACATCGTCGCGGAAGTTAGCGTTATCCCCCGTGATTCTAATGATGTTATCGAAGCGGCGACTAGTTCATTGCGCGCAGCAAACGGCACCACCATTCGCGGGTATGGGCAACGCTCGCGCACGCTTAATTTAAACTTACGACGTTCATTTAAATGGATCTTTCTCGTCGGAGATGTCCAGACGCCAATTCTTGGCCTTGACTTTCTGCGGCACTTTGATTTGCTTGTCGAAGCGAAGCTAAACCGTCTGCTCGATTGTCAAACAAATGACAGTTATAGATACTTTGACCGACACTGAGTCAAGCAGTTCTGTTTACGCCAACCAGTCAAGCTCACCTATCGGTCAGACGCTTAATACCAAGTTTCCGCAAGTCTTTCATGCAATGGCACCTTTTCCATTTGCCACTGATGCTGCAAAACATCATATCTTTACCAGGGGTCCGCCTGTTTTCGCCAAAGCCAGGAGAATGACTCATGACAAGCTAAAAATTGCTCGCGCAGAATTCGAGCATATGCTTGAACTAGGCATCGTTCGCCCGTCGAAATGTCCCTGGGCGTCGCCGCTCCACATGGTGCCCAAAATGTCAGGAGACTGGCGTTCAGGTGGTGATAACCGCGCGCTCAGTAGCGTTACTGTTCTCGACTGATATCCGATTTCTCACATTCAGGACATCACGGCAAGCCTGCGCGGCACTCGTGTGTTCCCGAAAACCGATCTGGTTCGCGCGTAACACCAGCTTCCAGTCGCTGAGGAAGACATACGGAAGACTGCAGTAATCACGCCGTTTGGGCTGTTCGAATTTTTGCGTATGCTGTTCGGTCTTCGCAACGCAGCCCTGACTTTTCAACGACTCATCCATCCAGTCACTAGAGGTCTAAATTTCGTCTTTGCATACATATACGATATCCTAGTTGCAAGCGCTTCTAAAGAACAGTACGCAGAACATCTCAAAATACTTTTCAATGGGCTTGCCGCTAATAGCATCACTGTCAACCCTGACAAATGCGTATTTCAGCAGTCATCCTTCGAATTCCTTGGCCACCATATTGACCTAGACGATAGGGTCCGCACCATCAGAAACTTTCCTGTCCCGACTACTTTAGCCGCTATTCGCCGTTTTACCTGCATGCTCAACTACTGTCGACGTTTTCTTCCACACCGTGCTAAGTTGTTAAGTCCACTAACAGACCTACTTCTTGGACGTAAAAACGGTCAGGTGGAACTGACTGCCGCTGCTGCTGAGGCCTTTTAATTCAGCAAAGAAGCCTTAGCCAAAGCCGTTTTGCTTCATCGTTTCGACCCGAATGCTCCGCTCAGTGTTGCTGTTGACGCATCGGACACCGCCATTGGCGCCGTCCTACACCAACATACAATTGAGGGCCGGAAGCCTCTTGCATTTTACTCTAGACGCCTACAACCTACCGAAGTCAGGTACAGCACGTTCAGTCGCTAATTGCTGGCCGTTTACTGTACCGTTCGACAGTTCCGACCCGTCCTCGAAGGAAACACCTTCATTATCTTCACCGCTCACAAGCCGCATACCTACGCATTTTGCAATCAATCAGCTCTACACTCACCACGTGAGGTCCGTTAGCTGGATTTCATTGCCCAATTCTCGACTGATATCGGACACATTTCTGGTCGACAAAACGTCGTCGCTGATGCTCTTTCAAGCGTATCCGGGCTCGCCCCTGCCGGGCAGGCAATCCATTTATCTGCTATGGCCGCCGCGCAATCAAACCACCAGTTTTTTGGAACTCCGCGAAACTTCTTTGAAGATATCCCCGCACCATTTGCCGTCATCTGATAGTACCATTTTATGCGACACATCTACCAGACGACCTCGACCCGTCGTTCCAGAAACTTTTCGCCGTATCGTTTTCGACGCCCCCCAAAATATCGCTTACCCAGGCCTTAAAGCTACTGCTAATCTTGTCTCTGAGAGATACGTTTGACCGGGGATGCAACGCGATCTTACGCGCTGTGCACGCAGCTGTCTCACCTGCCAGCAAGCCAAGATTCAGGGGCACGTTTTCGCACCGCTTGGTCGTTTTCCGTCTGTTTCAGCTCGAGGTGCGCATGTCCATCTCCACATAGTGGGACCTCTGGCCCCGTCCAAAGACATTTTCTACATTTTAACCATGATCGACCATTGCACGCGTTGGCCCGAAGCCGTTCCCATCCCTGATGAAGCTGTGGAAGCCGTAACCCGCGCTTTTGTCGAGCGCTGTGTCGCTTCACACGGCTGTCCAGCCGCAGTGACTACAGACCGCGGTCCGCAATTCAAATCTACGACCTTTAACGATCTCCTTAAACTCATTGGATGCCAAGGCATCCGCACTACCGCCTATCATCCGCAAGCAAAAGGCATGTTGGAACGTTTCCACTGACAGTTGAAAGCCTCACTTAGCGCCGCCAATGCGCTGAGTTGGACTGAGGTGATGCCTATTATCCTCCTTGGTATCCGATCAGCCCTAAAGGGCGAACTACGTACGTCTTGCGCCGAGTTAGTATATGGACAACCAATGGGTTTACCTGGCGAATTCTTCTCCGTTAGTCCCAGAATTACCTGTTACGACGCAAATCATGCACGTCAGCTAGCCACGAGCATGCGTCAATACAAGCTTCCCGACGTTGGGGAACAACGTAAATCTTTTATTCCACAGAACCTGCAGCATTCTCCGTTCGTTTCTTCTGCCTCCATGTTCTCCGCAGACAACTGGAGCGATCTTACGTAGGTCCTTTTAAGGACCTGCAGCGTAAGGACGGCGTTCTTATCATCGACCGTCACGGTAAACTAGAGGCCGTTACGATTGACCGTCTGAGGGTCGCCCGCGTGGATACTGAGCTGGATAAAGACACTTGCTCGTCTTCTGAAGAATCAACCCAGCCTATGATGGAAGACTCGCATACTGCCAACGTCCCTGAACCCAAGCATCCCGTTCCAACCAAGCTATCCACTTCAGCTCCGTCGTTTCCCATCCAACCAACCACCACTTCTTAAGCAGTTCCAACAATTCTGCGGTCCGATAGGATGTGTGAGACGACGCCTTTCTCTGATTCTAACAAGTCGACTGGGTCGGGTAGAAGCGTTCATTGGCCAGCGCGATTAAGGGATTAGTGTTTCTCTCACTTTTCTTATTGTTTTCCTTTTCCCTTTTGGCCAAACACTTGCGAAAACCCCAAATCATCGGCGACAGCTTTTGAAAACGCTAAAAGGACCGACGAAACTATTTGAAAGCCAGAAGAACGCTAAACGTTTTGAAAATTCAAAAATGACAACGTGTTGAAAACACATGAAAGGAGTTACGTTTCGCTTGCCGCCTACCTAATCCAGTAAGTGTCACTCTTATTTGTGCCCTCGCCTTCGGCGTCACTACCCTTGTTTCCGTTTACCTTCCGTGTATGAACCGGAGGAGATGCCCAGTCAAAAGCGAACATCTGACCTTCACAAACTCGCGATAATTTAACGCTTACGAACTTCTCCATTTTGTGTTTTTGGCACCGTTAGGGAGGACACGGGTGGGAGCGCGCTAGGGTCCGAACGACTGGTTCTCCCCCAGCAGATGCATCAGGTTTAACTACCCGGTCTCGCAAAAGGCTGGCCCGCGACGGACAGTCCTCACCTAGATCGAAGCTTCCCTCAAGGTTTCCCTACTAGGAGGGGGCTGTGTAGCGTTCTGGAGATTCTCCCGTATAGCTGTGCATACTATTCTAAAGTATTCAAATTATAGCTTTCATATGTATTAGGGAACTATTCATTTTGCCTGTTGGAACGTTGTTCCTGTTTGTCGGCAACTCGAACACTATCTCCGCCTCTGGCGCGCGACGCGACTGCGAACGATGCTCTGTCGTGAAGGTTGAATCGGTATGACGCGCGATATTAAGTTTCTGGCCGCCAAACTCGCGTACATCAATCTCAAAGAGATGCAAAGGTAAACAACAGTTAGGGCGTAATGTAAACATGGTATGAAAAAGAATGCTTAATCAATACTCGTTTGTGTTTTTGGAATAGCATAAGCTTCGGTTTTAATGAGTTGTTACGTAAGGGCAAATAATGTGGCGGGCCACCAGTAGCAAGGCAAACGGTGTGAATTCAAGATGGCGAAGCTATCCGATTGGCTGCATGGACTTGATCAGAATTGCGTGAAGACGTGTATGTTCTAGTCAGCTTAACCTGAATATGTGGGTTTGAATGCGCCAATATGACGATTACTAATAAATAAATAAATAAATATTTTATTCTCAGTTTCATAGGAACACACCAACTCAGGCATGATCAAGGTTTAAAAACAGATGTGAATCACGACGATACATCGGGTTCAATCGTGTGTAGTTGAAACGGTGTCGGGAAGAGTTGATATGTGCGTCTAGTCGACGTGCCAGTATGTAGTTGTGGGCAGTGACTTTATTCAGTGGCGAGTCACATCCGCCACGTCGCAGTGTTGTTAAACGGATATTTGTGGCTTTTTATAGGGAGAACGCTTGCCAGGCGAAAACCCACCACGTCCTGCAACACTGCCGTAAAGCATTTTGAACATTAATGTTGAGCTGGCAAAGCTGCTTGACGACTGGTTTTGCCTTCGGTTTTTCGCAGAGTAATGGCTTCTAATTTTTTCTGTTAGTTGGACAGGTAATTTAATCGGGGTCGCCATGATTTTTGAGGTCGGTGGAGGAGAGGGACATCGCGAATATTCTTTTTGTTGTATGTCCAGGTGAGCAAAAGCTCAACTTTTCCGCTGTCCAGTTTTTTCAGATGTATAATGTATGGGAGTATGAGGATATGTCTAGTTCTCCATTCTGGACAAGGGTTGTGGTGATTGTAGTTCGGTCCTTTCGGAGTTCTACCATGCTCCATGTAGGTCCTTGCGGGTTGTTACGTCCGTCTTGGGCCAAAACTGTTCCTCAGTCCAATCCCAGATCTCCAAGAAGTCCCGGACCTCGGAGAAAAGGGAAAGTGAGGGACGACCGAGAGAAGACCGCAAGAACAGGCATGGAGTTGAACATTGTTAATGTCTTGTGTTACAACATTTGGGCTTAAAGCAAAAGCATGCACACTGTGCAACAATATTTGTGCTGAAAATGTCTTTTGAATATCCTATAGAATCATTAGCCGTATGGGTGGATTGCTAACGCCTGCGTAGAGACAAGTGCGTTGTATCAGTAAGTAAATTATGAAGTATCGGTTTAGTATGAGTCAGTTATGGCGTGGGGTGAGAGCAAAGTGAGTTAGAATATTGGTAGTGATTGTCAGGTGCATGAAAAGCACGTAGCTAGCGTAAGCCGAGAGGGAGCGCATAATAAGTGAAAATACATAGGCTGCCGCCAGAGAGACCTAAAGATCAATTGGTGGCAGGGCAGCGGAAAGCTTGGATGCAGATATTCTAAAGGAATAAATGTTATTGAGACACGGAGTGGCTCCTAACATGCACTGCAGCATGGCATATGCATAGGTCCTATGGCCACTAGCTACTTCTGAACAGAGATGCCGAATTTACGACGACCGAGAGGTGGTGGCGCTAGGAGAGACTCAGTGGCCAGATGTAGCCCTTCCAATCAGACGCTTGGTTGCTAGTGTATGCCTATAGGGTCGCTGAGTGTATCAACTGGCCAGTGAAGGTAAGTGATAGCATTCCAGCGGAATGTATGATGGAGAGACTAGGAGTGTATCCAAGCAAGCTGAAGATCTGCGCATAAGGGACATGGAGCATACGGGGAATTGCTGTAGTAATGAAAAAGATAAGAAGAGCGGCAAATGGTGGCGCTAGGATAGAGGGTATCAGTGGCCAGCAAAGGCATTCGGGTTAAACTTACTGAGAACCAGTGGATACCTACAGTGACAGAAGAAGTCAACAAACCAGAGAAGATGTGATGCAAACAGTTCAAGCGAGTAAGTGTTAGAGAGATAAAGAGTGACTCCTGGCGCAAAGCTCAATGTTACCAACAATGACTCGTTCCAGCTGAAAGTGGTGGCATTGGTAATAGGAAGAGCTGATAATGGCTCTAAAGGAGAGAGTATCAACGGCTGGCAATGTCATTGCGGTGAAGCCTTAAAGTTGCTTGTTGATACCTAAAGTATCTCATAATAAGTCAAAAGACTGCAAATGTATGTGACGCACGCAGTCCCAGAGAGGTAGAAAAGTGGCTATTGGAAAGCTCTGTATATGCGCAGAGATAGTTGGAGCCTAAAAAGGATGGCTCCTGCTAAACAGAGGTGCCCAAGGTAATACGAAGAACTGATAATGGTACTGAGGGAGAGATAATATCGTCGGCTAGCAATGGCATTGGGTTGAAGCCTTCTAGTTGCTAGTGGATACCTAAGGTGTCCCAGGACAAGTCAGCAGACAGCAAATGTGTGTGAAGCAGGCAGTCTCAAAGGATGAAGATTGGAGATAGCAGAGAGTGACTCCGAGCAAGCTCCAGAGATGCTTGGAGCCTACGACCAGAAGTTGCTACTAAATAGAGATGTTGAGGTTGATATGATCGACAGAGTATGGCGCTATGAAAAGCTTTCGGCGGTCAGATATAACCATCCTATGAAGCAGATTGGTCACTAGTGGAGTCCTGCAGTGTCAGCAGAATACATCAGCAAGCCATCAACGGTAGGTGATACAGGCATTCTAAAAGATTACAGGATGGAGAGACGCGGAATGTCTCCTAGTAGCTCTGGGTATGCGCAAAGATGTATGGAGCCTCCAACGAAGCACTAAGGAAAATGTTATGGAGATAAGAGGAACGAAGCATAATGGTGCTAGGAGAGCGAACCCGTGGACAGCAACTGAATTTGCATTGAGTGTTCTAGTTCTTAGTGGATACTTACAGTGGCAGGAGGGTCAACAGACATGCGTAGGTTTGTGATGCAAACCATTCAAGGGAGTAGGTGTTGGAGAGATAATGAGTGACTCCTAGCGCAATGATGGATGCTAACTACAAGGACTCACTACAGCTGAACAGTGGTGACATGGGTAGTACGAGTAACTAGCAATGGTACTAAGGGAGAGAGTACCGAGGGCCGGCAATGGCATTGGGTTGAAGCCTTCTAGTAGCCAGTGCACGCCTGGCGTATCCCAGAATAAGTCAGCAGACAGCAAATGTGTGTGAAACAGGCAGTCTCAAAGGATGATGATTGGAGATAGAAGAGAGTGACTCCGAGTAAGCTCCGGAGATGCTTGGAGCCTACGACCACAAGTTGGCACAAAGATGAACGATGTAAATAACTGAGAAGGACGATGAGTTACTGTCTAGTAGGTAAAAATCACACAATATCATTGTTCCTTCTTTGGACAAGGAATCAATAAGCTGGCATATCTCTGGCAGCTGTGAGTAGCTTATTGACAGTCAAAATGATTGTTGAACTGGTGGGATCCATTTCGCATGGAGAAGGTTCTGCTCGATATTCTGGAAGGTTATGTGGTCGTATTATGATACATTAAAAGGTTATAGAAGTTATCAGGTTACGGTGAATTGTTAAGTGATGAAAGTAATACACCAGATGTCTAGACCCAGATAGATATATCGGTTCACGACGAAGTGCAGAAGCTTCCACGGGGCTTCTCTTCTGCTCTCTACTACTAAGTGAACTCAGGGATTAATTGCACTAACAGTTAGAAAAATAACCGTCGCCTTGAGCGGAACACATCGAGCTATCTGTAAATGTAAATGTATTTGAGGCTGTACGGGAAGTAAGTAAATGAATCGACAAACCGCTCAAGAAAGAACACTTACGGGATTCATCCTATTGTTCCAGTCCCACTTGAACTTGAATTTGAGGTGGATGCTAATGAAATAGATATACAATGTGGGAGTAGTAGGTTTGGTAAACAACTTTCATTAAATGATGCTAATGAATGCAACACAGTACCACAGTACTAAGCACTGGCATCAAATGGATTGCTAGGATACAGATATCCCCTACGATTTCAACCGTAATTAAAGACGAGCCGTCCTGGTATGTAGCTTACGTTTATTTCTAACCGCGTGGTAGCTTCCCTAGATTTTGTTTGGTGAAGCCGTCCGGTAAATTCGGCAGCCCATAGAGCGCTTCGTGAGCAGGTATTTACCGGTACGATCTATCCAAGGGGGATGCGCCCGTGTGCTCCGTATATTAATGTGACCAGCGTAGCTGACTTCATGTAGACTAACGTCAACGGGTATTAAATGGACACCTATAGCCAGCCTCAGTAAGAATATACTCAATACGCCAAAACAACTAAACTGAGTAGAGGAAGTGCACACCGCAGTCCACAGGGTCCCACTAGTTTTGCAAAGCAGACCAATGCCCGCATGTTGAGTGTAATGATGACAATGCAAGTCCACATTCACTTCAAGCATGTGATGAAGGAATGAACATGTTTGCATGTTAGATGTTAATGGGTCAAGGAGCATCACAAGCCAAGTGGAGGGCATTTGGGATTAGGTGATGAGCCAGTTGCCAGGATGTAAACGGAAATTCGGCAGCTTGAGAGCACCACGGTTTCACAAGGTACATAGGTATTTTAGCATTATAAACAAGAAGGTAATTCTCGTAGCCTCTATACATTTCAGCACCGACTTGTTGCACTGGTGAAACACTAGCCTAGATAGGTCTCTTAGCACTAGCAGCAATGGCCTAGGTCTCGGAGCCTCAATACCTATCAGTACAAACCTGGTGCACTGGTGATACAGTAGCCTACGTAGGTCTCTGTGCACTAGCCGCAATGGCGTAGGACTTGGAGCCTCAATACCAATCATTACAGGCCTGTTGCACTGGTGGTGCACTAGCCTAGATAGGTCTCTTAGCACTAGCAGCAATGGCGCAGGTCTCGGAGCCTCTATACATATTAGCACAGACCTGGTGCACTGGTGATACAGTAGCCTAAGTAGGTCTCTCAGTACTAGCAGCAATGGCGTAGGTCTCGGAGCCTCTATACTTATCGGCACGTACCTAATGCACTGGTGATTAGTAGCCTACATATGTCTTCATTTACCCATCAATACAAGGGGCCAAATGCTCATTGCAAGAGCACCAAAAATGCCCATCAGGAGGCATCAATAGCTAACTCTTTAACAGTACGGACTATGCGAATATGGTTACATGCAAATGATAGCCGAATTGTCAAGAAACGTATGGGCACAGATGCCATTTCCTGGAACGTTGTCGTTCAGACCCATTCAAAGTGCGCACGCAAATGTGCCGGATACGTCCTATGAGTCACGTCAACACAGCGGATCACTAAGGATTGGAGTAAAAGGAACGTACCTACAGGAAAGCATGGTGAACCAGGAATGCATGGGCTTAGAGGCCCAGTTAAGCAGCAATTTGGCCACTCCTGCGAAGGTTACAGAGCCACCGTCCGATTCACTTACCGAATGTGCCAATCAATGCCGTCAACCGAGCAGTTGCGTCGGGTTGGCAAGAGGGAAGCGCACGGAAACGGAACAGGAGGTGGCCCTAAAAAGGGCCAAGTTTGCTTTCTCACAGGCTGGACGTTAAGCAGTTAGGCAAAGTTGTAATCATCGGCTGCCATGGTTTAATGACAATGGCACAGAACGTACTGTCTGGCAAGCAGATCATGAAAGTGCTTCTTAAAACGGTTGTCTTTCCAGCAAAGGGTTCATTTGCAGTGGAATCCAGATCTACACTGGGGAGGATGCAGGTAACAATAGATTATGACATACGCAAACACATGTTTGCATATAGGCTGCAGCTCCGCCGAAGTGTTCGTCTCATTTTGTAAGCGCATAGGCATAGCGGGTGCGTCGTCCGTACTATATGACACATGCACAGCTGCAACAGCGTACCGCTTCACAACCATCCGAAGTGGCTGAGCGGAAGTGAAAAGCTACTTAAAAGAGCTTGCATTCGTACGCCGGGGAAGTAGATGGGGTAGATACTATCGTTATATTCGGAGATGGTTTATGGCGCGAAGCTGACAATAAATTACTTGATTCAAACTCACGTATGTTACTGCTATGCGACGACCTTTTGGGAAATGTAACTGCTGCTATGTCACTTGAGCAAACTTTGCAACCGTCGGTTTTGTTCTCCACCAAGCATTTACGGTGGTGAAGTAGTCGGTTGTGCACGCAATGAACGCCCGTACCTAAAACCGGTTCACCGCAAGCGAAGCAAAATGTAGTCAACGTACCGGCTTTGTGCCACCGCGGTTGCTTACGCGATGGATGGCAGTGTGGCTTATCACTTACGACGGGCGCACCTGGTGCTACGTCTATAAGCTCATCAGTTTGCTGAATGAGGCTATCGATGAACCCGGATACTGCACTGGGGTTCACGTCTTCTAGGCGCTTAAGCCGAGCAAGCAGATTTGCTACGTTGGAAATGGGCTGCCTTGAGGTGGCTACTTTCAGAGTCCGAAGCAACATGGAATCCTCCGGCATGTTGCAATTCGCTAACCACCGACTACGGAGAGATATGTTTTCTATAAAGTGAATGAAACATAATCGCTGTTTTACCCGCCGGATGTTGATTCTCAATATATAGCATCAGTACATGGAGGCGCGGTAGCCACATATGCCCGTAAAATGCGCAAGTGCGTGTGCCATTTGCGCAGTCGATGTCATATCGATGGTGTTGATCTTGAGTAGCAAACTGTAGAAGTAGAAAGATACAAGAGGGCATACCAGTCCTGCTCCTATGTCGGAGTACACCGCACCTAACTTCGGTGTTGCTAGATGACATATAACCAGGGTACCAGCGTACGTTGTTAGACGGCCTATCAGCATCTGCTCGTAGGTGTTACCTTCATCTTCAAACGCCTGGTGTCTGTCACAGAAGTATGTACACTGCAGCTGAAATTCTTTCAGCAGAACCTCAGACAGCTTCCACACTTTACTCACAGCCACAGCAAGGCGGTCAGCAGCATGGGTTATTTTCTTTAATTTATGATTGGCATTCTCGACATGGTTGTTTGTGGTGTTCCCAAAATGCACCAATCCTGTTTGAGCGTTGTTCGCCCACGACCGCTTGATGAACATCCAGTGGGAGGTTAGATACCGTACAAACTGAGGAAGCGTCCTCTGAAGTAGGCTAAGATCCGGCTGGAACCTAGACCAGTGTAAATGTTGGAAAAGTAGCATACTCGGTCTTCGTATCAATTGTAGCCATCCGGTGAAATAAATAACGTGAGCAAAACTATTGGTCTACAGATCGGAATAAAACAATTCACTTAACTCACGTGCTTACGAACGGCCTCGCGGATATGAAAGTAGCACAGCAGAATGTCGCAATGGAATACTGCTTGTGCTGCGCGCATTTGAGCAGCCATTTTATCCATAACGAAATTTCGTACGGAGAAGTCATGGCCCATTGCCTCACGAAATAAACCAAATAATTTCACTAGCGAGGTGAACGGTTCATTACGCACAAACCCAAACAAAACGGGTCGTCCTTAATCCATGCCTTCTGTTACCAGGAATTGGTACAGCTTGGAACTGTAGCGAAATTTACCGACGCATGTCATACGTACCCAAGTCGGTTTGTACCATGCGTTGCATCCACGCGTACAACGTGTGGAAATCGCCGAAACATTTGCACTTGCTGCTTACGAGCAAAGCACACATGCGTAAGTAAGCCATTTTCAGAAGTGGTTTCCACGAAGCCATCCTGTTCCATGCTCTGCAGGGCCTGCCTCAACTTGACTAGCAATAAGAACGTGACATTTTACCTACATGACACGAACGAACGCAACCTGCGGCGTACATTACGGACGTCGTTGTTTGCGACGTGTTTCCCGATAGCATTCTAGAGGTATTGCTTCATGTTGCACGTAGGGGTGTTGTATCGAAATACGTCAGCAGCTTGATTGCATTCCTCCCCAGTAAGTCGCCGGTTTAGAGGGTGCCTTTTGAAAAGAAACCGGTTGCATGGATGGTTGTGCGAGAGATGGAACGTTAGCACATTTAGCTTACGACCATTCCGAGCAACCTTGGCACGAGCACTGCAATCGGTGTCTCGAGAACTAAATTGGACGGTTAAAACATTATAAACAACCTACTAGACTCGCCGTATTCCTTTGCTCCTTGTTTTGCGGCGCTTAGAGCGCACGCATTTATAAACGATGCAATCATACCTCACGCTATGATACTTGCTTCTTTTGCTACTACAGCAAACAAAATTGACTTTGTTCCGATGCATAAATGGGGTAAACAACGAATAAAATTCATCAAAGCTATGAAACGAATGTCCAACGAAGGTGCTGATAAAGTCAGCCTCCGTGGTAGCAATTCAAAATAACTGCCAAATACGACCGCTTTTATTAGACCTCACCTAAAGTAGCAACTAACCTCATGTGCAGAGATATCAGCCGTTTTTTGGAAAATACCAGACATAGTCGTATTTTATGCCGTAAAATTGACGCAACTTATTTTTCCATTACCCACATTTCTTGCAGTTCTATGGTTGCCACTACGTGGCACCAGTAATGTGCGTAATTAAGAAATTTGTATGCTGTATTTGGCGCTAGTTTAGCGGGCGTTAATGGCAGACTTAATGGTTAGGACATTTGCAAGGAATTTGCATGCACTATGAGATGCTGTGCTATTGCGGTAGCGTCAAGTGATGTAAAAAAGACACGCGTATGCAAGGGGACTCAAAATTTAGATTATCTGTCTACTTCTTGGTATGCCTGGTGATATATTATACCGCAAATGAATGAGTTTACTTACAGCCTTTGTATAAGGGGAACGCACTTTTAACATTATTTAGGTGGATAACTGACCGGTAGGCTGTAAATAGGTATACATGTCTGCAAAGGATTTGGAATGGTTATCCTCGGACTACAAAGAGATAACGAGGCGACTATGTGGTTCAATATACGCATTACATAAAACGGGCTAATGAAAATAGTTAGGCGGCAGTAATTAAAATATGTTGCCTGCTTCATGTATTGTCTAACAGTACTGCTGAAATGTGCAATACAGCTAACTGACTACTGCATTACGCTGGCCGCTCTGAAGTATTAGAGGTTGCTAGCTCCACAGAAGGTGTCAAAGCAATGCTACCATATGCAATAGAGCTGACTGGTTGCTCACATAAGCTGGGGGCCCGTAAGTACTAAATGGCACCACTCCGCCTAATATTTCTAAGGGAATGTATTTATATATATGCATTATAACTAAAGGACTGCTGGTGGCCTGTAATTATCAGAGGATCCCAACTCTACGTAAGTTGTCACAGCGATGCTAACGTATGCGATAGAGCTAGCTGACTGCTCATCTAAGCTGGGTGCCCGAAAGTATTAGATCGTCGCCACTCCCCTTAATATTTAAAAGGGAATATATTTATTTATTTATATGCAATATAGCTAAAGGACTGGTAATGTAACCTAGTGGCCGGTAATTTTCAGCGTATCCCAACTCTACGTAAGATGTCACAGCGATGCTAACATATGCAATAGATCTGACGGAATGCGCAGATAGTCTGGGTGCCGGTACGTATTAGCTGGTCGGCACTACACGTAATATTTCAAAGGGAATATATTTCTTCATTTACTGCTTTATATTTAGTAGAGCTAAATGACTGCTAATGTAACCCGGTGGCCGATAATTATCAGATGATCCCAACTCTACTCAAGATGTCACAGCGATGCTAACATTTGCAATAGAGGTCACCGACTATTCACATAAGCTGGCCGCTCGTAAGTGTTAGTAGTTGCTGCCTGCACAGAAGTTGGCACAGCAATGCTTCCATATGCAACGGAACTGACTGTCTACTCTAATAAGCTGGCGGGCGGCAAGTAATAGGTGTTCCCGACTCCACTGAAGATTTGAACTAGATGCTATCGTAGGCAATGGAGGTAACTGACTGCTCATATAAGCTGGACGCCGGTAATTATTACATGTTGCCGGTTGCACAGAATGTGTGACAGCATAGCCTTTGGTTCATTTAAACCCTCAATCTTTGACTAAATGCTTAACGCTTACGAGCGACGGCTAGTGGAATAGGCTATTCTGGTGGACAGCGGTGGCAGAAACAGAATGTTGTTGCTTTGGTGGGTCCTCAATGAAGTGGAACCAAGTACGTCGGGGGCCTCTGTCATCTATCTTATCAGCTTACACTGTAAGGTCTAAGCATGTATATCGGCCGATATGGCCTTTTGCGGGGAATCTCATAATGGTTTAACAAATGCTGAGTAACCGAAAGCACATTTGCCCTCACCTACTGGAACTGAACCGCGACCGTAACCTCAGAGGACACCCTCTGAAGCTGGCAATACTGTATAGACGGCCTGATTGCGGTAGCTATTTCTTTTCTTTCCGCTTGCGCCAGCCTTGGAACGGCTGCGCTATTTATGTCGGTCCTGCTCCCAATCTTACGATAGTTAAAAAGGAGTTGACGATGCGTTGTCTCACTTAGGTATCATTTTATGACTTGTCAGCCAGGGGGTACAAAACGCAATCAAACGTTGTCTTGCCAAACGCCAAAGCAGTGGAGTTGTATGTTTAATACGCCAACCTCTCCGCTATTGTACTTAAGTCTGTGGTGAGGGAACCACAACGGTTTTCACATTAACATGCAATTCACTTTTTGCAATAATTTCTATCCCACGAGACTTCCGTATCCATGTAATGTTATCTCGTAGTAAACCGTCGTTCCATAATCAATGGAGCTACCGGACTGCTTACATACACTGGGCGCCCGTAATTATGAGATGCCGCCGGCTAGATAGAACGTGTCACGACAATGCTACCGTATGCAATGGAACTAATGGACTGTATACATAAGCAGGCCGCCGGTAACCAATGGATGTTCCCGTTTCTGATAAAGAAGTGACAGCGATGCTACCATATGCAGTAGACCTAACAGACTACTCACATTTGGTGGCCGCTGTTAAGTATAGTACGCTGCTGGTTCCACCGAAGATGTAACAGCAATGCCTCCATGTGCGATAGAGCTAAGTCGCTACTAATATAACCCTGCGGCGGGTAGTTGTTACATTATCCCGACTGCAATTAAGACGTCACAGGCATGCCACCATATGCTATAGATAGAAAGGGCTATTGATCTAACGTGGACGCCAGTAATCAATAGATGTCCCCACCCGTACTTAAGATGCCACAGGGATGCTAACATATGCAATGGAGGTCACTGACTACTCACATGTGCTGGCCACGCTTAGGTGTGAGAGGTTCCTGGCGCCACGAAAGGTGTCGCCGCAATGCTAGCATATGCAACAGCACTGACTGACTACTCTAATAAGCTGGCGACCGGTACTTATTAGGTGTTCCCGACTCCGCTGACGATGGGAAAGGCATGCTACCATAGGCAATGGAGCTCTCGAACTATTCATATAAACGTGATAACGGCAATTATTACATGTTGCACGCTCCACAGATTGTGTCACAGCCGTGCAACCACATGCAGTAGAGGTAACTAACTACTCACTGAGCAGCCTAATAGCAAAACTTCTTTTGCCGGCTCCGCCGAATTTGCCACAGCAATACAGTGACCATATAATCCCAGGATGCGGGTGAGGGTGAACGTGCTCACATTGCACAACCTGTGGTGCGCCAACCTTCCTGCGAAGGGCAAACATGTCCGACTGAGGTAAGTGAACGCCTCTATGCTTCTAACACTTATAGCACTGAGCAGCATCTTAAAGTGCAATTCCGTCTTCGTGTTCACTAATCTGTGCATCCACTGCTCCAGCAAAACTGTCTGCCTTCTTCACTTTGGACAGAGACTGGCATTTGCATGAAGCGTCCCGCAGGAAATGGAACTGGCATAATACTACCAAGGTCCGTGGATATACTGTGATGGGATTATACACTCGAACGAACGTGCGGTGCTAGCCCAGCAAGGAAGCCGTTAGGCTGCCGCAAGGAAAGGCGGCAGTCGATTGGACGTTCACACGTTTCTCACATGCAAGCTGATTGGCCAACAGTGGACGCATCGGAGTGAGTTTGTTTGACTGAATCAAAGGAAAAAGGTCATGCATTCACAAAGGTCGTTAATTATGGATCCAACTAGCTGTATATACCGATATGTTTCACTCTCCCTCTGCCTGCGTTTTCGCCTGGTCCTGTTGTTTGCTGAATATACGTTTTGTCCCTAAAGGACCGACATTTTACATGGTGTCAAAGAAGGAGAAGAACATTAGTACCACCCAGACGATGATTGGAGCTGCACCGGCTACTCAAATACCTGCCCCGCTGAACCTGGATGAACGCAGTTTGGCAAGCAACTGGCGTTTGTGGAAGGCCAAATGGATATATTTCTGCACTTTATCGCGTCTGGACAAACAACCGATGGCGTACCGCTTGGCCTTATTTCGACACGCAGCAGATGATGCGCGCCGCGTGCTAGAGACATTGTGTTACGACAAGAGCGAAGATGCCAACCATCTGGAGACAGTTCTTGTGAAGTTCAGTGAATACTGCGAAGGCCAAACAAACGAGATATTTCAACGCTAACACTTCTTTACGCGGAACAGGCAACCAGGTGAATCCGTTGACACGTACGTCATTGAGCTAAAGATTTTGGCCCGATCATGCAGTTTCTGTAACTGCATGGCGAACAGTCTCATACGGGACCGCATTGTTCTTGGGATCAATGACGAAGGTTTGACGAAACGACTATTACGAAAGCGCAACCTATCTCTGCAGCAATGTATCGACATCTGTAACAGTGAGTCCTCCACTGCCTATCAGTTCCAGCAGATGACAATCGCAGGTGATTCAGAGTTGTGCGCCGTTTCCAGGAGCAAAACTACGAAGGCCACGACTGCGCGACAGGAGCCCTGCAACTTCTGTGCAACACGACATCCGATGAACCGCGAACAGTGTCCGGCGTGGGGCCACATTTGTGTCAAATTTAGGAAGCGCAATCACTTCGCCCGCTGCTGTCAGTCGACAGATGTCAGTGCACTCGTTCCAGACAAATCAACAGAAGACACCGAACCATCGATTGGTAACGTGTCTCGAAAAGCGTCGCAGTAGTGTGTCGATGCAACTCTTCTGATCGAGGGACGGTCTGTGCGATTCCAGTTAGACACAGGCGCGAGGATCAATATTTTGCCCAGAAAGCACTGCCGTGGCGTGCATATTCAATCGGATCAAGATTATTTGCGCATGTGGAATGGTTCCAGACTAAAGCCAATGGACTCAGCGACAATTGAAGTTGTCAATCCGAGAGACGGTGTTGCTCATCGTCTGCAGTTCGTGATCATGGATGAAGATCTAACGCCGATCCTCGGCATTGATTCGATTTTATCTCTTGGCTTTGTCATTTTTAACCATGATCGTTTTGTGTACGCTTGTCAGAGTGAAGCCGAGGTTAGTGACCTGTATCCGTCTGTGTTTAGCCCGGGTTTAAGCTAATTCGAGGGTACCGCTCACCTGTCGTTAGATCCTTTGGCACGCCCGATTGCGTTACCTGCTAGGTGAGTCCCATTTGCGATACGTGACCGATTTTCCGCGGAATTGAACAAGCTGGTTACGCAGGGTGTGATTGCAAAGCTTGATGAGCCAACAGACTGGGTTATCCAGGTCGCAATCATTACGAAGAAAAATGGCGAACTACGCGTATGTATAGACCCGAAGCCACGGAACGAGGCCCTGCGTAGAGAACATTATGCGCTACCGACGTTAGAAGATGTTTTACCACGTTTGACAAAAGCTAAGTTTTTCACGAAAGTATACCTTTCTTCCGCATTCTCGCACGTTGTTCTAGACGACGAATCCAGTTTCCCCACCACATTTGCTACAACGTTCGGACGTTATCGTTGGCTGCGATTACCGTTTGGCCTGAAGGTGTCTAGCAAAATTTTCCAAAAGCGTTTGGTGCAAGCAATATATGATTTAGATGGCGTAACCTGTGTGGCAGCTGACGTTCTGATTTACGGTTCTACCGAAGCAGAGCATGACACTAAGCTACACCGGTTCCTGAGGTGTTGCGTGCAAATGAACATCAATCTAAAACGCGAGAAATTAGAGCTGCGAAAATAGGTGATTTTCCATGGGCATGAGTTAACATCCGACGGAATCAGGGTTGACCCAGGGAAGAATAAGGCGATGCAAGAGATGCCGTCCCCTAACGATGTAAATGCAGTCCATCGCCTAAACAGTATGATGAATTATTTAAGCCGTTTCCTGCCAGGACTCGCTGATGTCATGACGCCGATTGGGCAGTTAACTCACGAAGGAGTAAATTGGAGCTAGGGGAAGGAACAGGAGTTGGCTTTCGAAACCATTAAGAACCTTATCAGTAATGCGCCCGTACTCGGATATTACGATCCAGCACAACCATTGGAGGTACAGTGTGATAGTAGCCAGCGTGGAATAGGTGCTGTTCTGTTGCAGAACGGAAGACCTTTGGATTTCCGCAGTCGAGCACTCACAGAGGCAGAGAAGCTGTATGCACAGATCGAGAAAGAGATGCTGGCAGTAGTCTATGCCATGGAGCGTTTCAATGATTATACTTTTGGAAGAAAGACAACCGTGTACACGGATCATAAGCCGCTGGTGTCGATAGCCACTAAACCACTGAATAACGTTCCTCGTCGTCTGCAGCGTATGCTTATCTGGCTCCAAAAGTATGACATTGACATTATAAACACACCTGGCACACAGATGTTCATCGCGGACACCCTGTCGAGAGCACATCCGCCAGTGGCCGAACATCATCCAGAAGAGATCGAGACAGTTACCATGGTGCAGCATCTGGCAGTGATAGAAAACCGTTTGAAAGACATAAGGCGTTTCACGGAGGAAGACCAAACTCTTGCAGCTTTGCGAGACGTTATCCTCAATGGGTGGCCAGAAACAAAGAAGCAGCTCTCGAAGGAATTAACACCCTACTTCAATTTTCGGGACGAACTCACTGTCTGTGACAGTCTGTTGTTCAAGGGAAGTCGAATCCTAATCCCTTCTTCTCTCAGAAAGGAGATGCTGGAGCATGTCCATCGCGCTCACCTGGATGCAAATTACACCATTAATCGAGCAAGAGAACTGTTGTTCTGGCCAGGAATGACAGGTCAGATAAAGGATCATGTGTCTAACTGTGAGGCGTGCCGTTCACACGACATTCGGCAAACGAAGGAACCGATGATGCTGCATGATGTTCCGGACCGACCGTGGCAAAAGGTAGCAGTGGATCTATTCTGGGACAACGGAAAGGATTACTTACTCACGGTGAACTACTATAGTGATTAATTTGAAACCGATTTACTCATCACCACGACCACGGAGGCAGTAATCAACAAACTCAGATGTCAATTCGCAAGGCACGGGATACCGGAGGAGCTAGTCTCGGACAACGGTCCCCAGTTCAGCAGCATGGCATTCCAGGTTTTCGCAACCAAATGGAAATTCGCACACCGGCAAACCAGTCCCTAGCACAGTCAATCAAATGGAAAGGCAGAGTCGACAGTGAAGCAAGCCAAGCGACTATTAGCGAAGGCTAGAGATACTCGGGAGGATTCATACCTCATGCTACTTGAGAGTCGCAACACTCCTTCAACGGATATCGGCCTGAGCCCAGTGCAGCGCCTATACAGTCGAAGGACCAGCACTGTAATGCCTGCATCCGCGACACTTCTGCGCCCTGTTACGCCACAACTTGAGAAAGTACAGAACAGTTTGAAAAAGCGAATGGCTACGCAGAAACGGTACTACGAAAACGGCGCACGGGAATTACCTGGGCTGACAATGGGGGAAGAAGTATGGGTTGAACCAATTCCCGATGGACAGGAGCGGTGGAGAAAAGGAGTCGTGGCTGCGAAAGTCGATGTTAGGTCATACGAAGTAAAGGTTGGAGGGAAGAAGCTGAGAAGAAACCGAGTGCAGCTGAGGAGATGTCCGAGTCGACAGCATGAATCAGGGATAGAGCGTTATACTGCGTGCGGCAATGAGGCGACATCGGCAGATCCCACAAAAAAGACGCGTAGTGGTAAAGTGTATGGACTATTTAGCAAAGAACAGCAGCAAGAACATGAAAAAAGGGAGGATGTGATGGGAGTATACACTCGAACGAACGTGCGGTGCTAGCCCAGCAAGGAAGCCGTTAGGCTGCCGCAAGGAAAGGCGGCAGTCGATTGGACGTTCACACGTTTCTCACATGCAAGCTGATTGGCCAACAGTGGACGCATCGGAGTGAGTTTGTTTGACTGAATCAAAGGAAAAAGGTCATGCATTCACAAAGGTCGTTAATTATGGATCCAACTAGCTGTATATACCGATATGTTTCACTCGCCCTCTGGCTGCGTTTTCGCCTGGTCCTGTTGTTTGCTGAATATACGTTTTGTCCCTGAAGGACCGACTTTTTACAATACCGACTTAAATGCCTTCATTTGACCCATGAACCTATCCATGACTATAGTCTTCGCCGACAAGGTGGTGGACAACATTTCTGATATGCCCCGAGCAACCTCCAGGTAACTGCATGCCGTCTCGTTGGGCATTAAAGCGTAAAACACGCTGCGCCCTACGCCGAACACGTCAGCCACCATGCAGTGCCGAAGAACATAACCGCCGCAGTTCATCTGCTGCGTGGCTTCCGCAAGAAGTACGTCCCTGTATTTCGCCAATATGGAAGTCATTGAAGTTGGAACGAAAACTAGGAATCGAACCTGCGACCCATCTCTTTCTACACGCACAGCGCCCTTCTTACTCAACAATTCCGCAACCGCGTTTGCATCATTCTACTTAGATACCCCAACTAAGCGACGGCGGATGGAAAAGAGGTCCTGTCGACTCAATCGTTTGTTATATCTGTCCAAGACATAGTCTCGCAATCCTCCGGTATTACGGAAGAACTGCATTCAATCAACCCCTATAGCTCCGCCTCGGGAGTCCTACACTGGTTACCCACGTACAAACTTGGATTCCCCAAGTGAATACCACGATTATGCACCAGACAATACGAGCCTATCTCATAGTAAATGCCCTTTGCACTGATGGATATGCTTGCTTTACAACCGAGGCTAACATACCTTTGCAACATGAATTACACATAACACAACATTCGAACTTACTGACTGCCACCTACTCCTTTCCGGGTTTAATGCACACAACGATATTGTACCCAGCTGTACCGCATCCCGTCGGGTATATCTTGACCTGCCCACTTCTTATACGACACAGCGGTCATTACGTCATATTTGTAAAAACTCGTCGCCGTCTGAACTTGAACCCGCCTCAAATCTTCCTCGAATTCACCAAACGCCATATAATATTGGCGAAAAGAAGCGCGAAAGGCAATAGTAGCATCCACAGCCGTTGCAGCGAAATCGAAACAACACCTGAGCACTAATACAACCACCGTCTCATAAATCGTAAAATAGTGCACGACCTTTTTCATTTTCCCTTAATCAATATACCTTTAATAAACGCTTATCAAGCCTTAACGGCGTACTTCATAACATCCCTCTCCTCTGCGGATAACGATCCCCCGTCGGGGATTTTGCTCACACTTCAGATTTCTGTAGCAATACGGCAAACCACTAGGTCACCCAAGTGCATAGGTTGTAGCAAACGCGTCACTTCCCGGTCAGAAGCTGTTCAATGCGCACTATGTGAAGGGTGGTTGCACACTTCGTGCTGTAACATCGATGACGCCTTATAAATAAATAAATAAATAAATTTTTACTCTCGACAACACGAGGCACACCTTTACAGGCATGATCGTATTTAGCGAACATAGTGTAATCAAATTGTACAAAAGGACATGTATGGCATAATAGTGTAGATAAGTATTTGGGTGTATATACGCATGTAATTGTGTAAGAATGTAGCTTGTGGTTTTGAATGCGTCGCAGAATATTTTACTGCTTGTTATCGACAGAAATGTGAGAATAGGCGATTGATTTTTGTGGGTTGGATAGCATTCTCCGAATATCCACGGGCCAGTGACTTTAGTTTGTGGCGAGTCACGTCCGCCACGTCGCAGTGTTGTTAAGCAGACATTTGTGGCATTTTATAGGGAGGACGCTTGCCAGGCAAAAACCCACCACGTCCTGGAACACTGCCGCCGAACTATTTGCTGGAACGGGTTAAACCCGAACCACCCAGCTGGCACCACGAGGAGGTTGTTCGGCTAGCCAGCCTCTTAGGTCGTGAGCTCACATTGTGACTCATGTCGGGTAACAGTGAATGACAGACACCTTCTGGCTAACCACCGTCCTCTCACTATATGCAGCCCGGTCACCATCGCCATGTACAATACGGAAGAGGAGTCACCCCCATAATCCAATTGCTTACCTTCAGTTGGGTCTGCTACACCCACACCAAATCGAAACCACACTCTCTCCGCTACCGCGGCCGAGTCATTACCGTCCAGTAGGATGAGGTGCGAACCGAAAAGTAAGTCCGCGACGTATGCTGCCATGGCGAGAACCATGTAGGACTAGTTAATATTAGTCCGAGACGATGCGCGGAATTAAGCACGGATATCAGAAGGTAATTGGAGTCGGACACAGCGGACTGTATTCGATGGGCTACAACAAGAAACGGATGGATGAAGCGAGACGAGAGCGTAAGTCAGTGCCGGAACTCACCGTGGAGAAAAGTGGTGAGCCGGATGCAGTTCATAATGGCCGTAGAGTCGGCATTAAAACAAAAATCAATATTGTACAAATAAGAAATAAAAGTATGCATAAAACAAGAAACGTCTTTTGGGTTGCTACGGAGCTCCCCTCCTAAAAGGCTGAACGAAGAAGCCTTCGAGATCAAGTGGCTGTGGATACAAGTATGCAAAAGGTTTTGGTAAACAAAGAAAGTCTGCTCGGGTTCGGAAAAAATGTAGCCGAAAATTTGTATCCGCTGTGCCGTCCGGTCTTTATTATTTATTAATTGCAGGGCAGGGTGCATTTCGGCGAGCCGTTGTAGCGGGCTGGTCGGACTACAAAATAACTGGTTAGTCCAGAAAAAGGCCGACAGGACCTCATCCTCAGCTGCTGCCAAACGGTGCGCTTGGGTGTGGTCTCTCTCCCCGCCGCACCTAGCACGGCGCCAAAAGGACCCTCGTCCCGCGAAGAAACGACATTCGTCCCGCGGAGAAACGACGCTCATCCCGTGGAGAAACGACCATTGTTCGTGTCATGGTCCTCGAAAACATTCCTCGGGTGGGCTAGTCAATCTAGGGGAGGTATAATGCATGTAGAGACGAGTAAATAGAAAAAACACGCCAAAAAGAACAAACGAATGATCTGTCCGTTCAAATATTTCTTGGTTTTTGAATATATTTCGAAAAAGGTTTTTCGGGGGTTTTTGTTATTTTTGTTTTTTTTCAAAACGGTTATCGACCACAAAAGGGGCAAACATATACAATACCTGTAAAGTTAAAAGCATTTGTACTGTACATAGTCGGAAAAGCGAACGGGTTTACGCACCTCCCGACCACGGCGATTGGTCGTGGGAGGCGGCGGACTGGGTTCGGGAGATGTCGGGACGGCTGAAGCTTGTAGACCGTGATCGTGGTCTGCTTGGACTTCATTAGCATGCGAAAAACTGGTACCGTGAGTTATGACGTCGCACGAGGCACTAATAGACGAAGTAGGTGAGGTAGTTTCTTCCATAAAGGCGGGGCTCAGGCGGTCGATGGTGATGACTTCGCGTCGATCACCGCGGTCAATAGTGTACGCCTTACTCGCAAGGTGTAGCACCTTGAATGGTCCTATGTACGGCGAATGAAAAGGCTGTCGAACGCCGCCTGCTCGAAGAAGGACGTGCGAACACGTAGACAGCTTCTCGGGCACGTACACTGGTATCTTCTGCGATCGAGGAGCGGGTGGACGTAGCTCACGCATCTGGTGAGCCAATCGATCAGTGTAACTTCCGTAGTCAAAAGTGGAAGTACATGGAGCTGGTGCTGCCGGCTGTCCTGTCAACCGCAGCGTGCAACCGTAAACTAGCTGCGCTAGTTTGGCGTTGAAACCGGTTTAACCGTGTTTCTTTAGCCTAAGAGAACGAGGGGAAGCGTTTCAGACCATGAAGGACCTGCGTGTGCACGTAGCGCTGCCTTCAACTGGCGGTGATAACGCTCCACCATGCCGTTAGCGGCCGGATGACACGCGGTCGTCTGAACGGAGCGACAGCCTAAATCCTTAAGCAATGTGGCAAATGTCGACGAGAAATGTAGCCCTCGATCAGTGGTCACGATGGCGGGACAGCCGTCTTGAGCTACCCAGCGCTCCAGAAAAGCTTTCGCTACCGTTTCCGAGGAGCAATTTGTGATAGGGACGGCACCATACCATCTAGTAAATCGATCGATGCAGATCAGTAGATAAACAGAGCCTTTGGAAGGCGGCAGAGGTCCTACGGGGTCCACGTGCACGTGCTGAAAACGTGCGTCTGGCGTCGGAAAGGTGCCTAATGGGCTTCTCGGGTGCTTGTGCACCTTCGCGCGTTGACACGGAAGGCAAGCAGCTGCCCAAGTACGGACTTCCCGATTAACATTGCACCAAACGAATCGCGCGGTTACGAGTTTAACCGATGCACGAACGCCTGGATGAGACAAGCCGTGTAACGTGGCGAACACCGTCTGCCGATATTCGCGTGGGATGACTGGGCGCGGCGTGCCCAGAGATAAATCGCAGAGTATAGTGCCGTTTGCCGTAGTCAGTGGAACGGGTCGCAGGTCCAATGCGGGACACCTGCGTAGTAGATCAACCTCAGGATCGTTGAGTTGTGCTGTAGCCATGGCTGCCAAGTCGATAGCAGTGCAAGCGTCAGCGGAGTTAGCTTGGATGCGGGAAAGTGCATCGGCGACAGCGTTGTGCACACCTGAGACACGCCGTATATCGGTCGTATACTGAGCGATATAGTCAAGGTGGCGCGACTCTCTAGGGGAGCATTAGTCGGTAGTCGAGCCGAGCACGTAAGTCAGGGATTTGTGGTTGGTGAAGACGGTAAAAGAGCGGCCTTCTAAGACGTGTCAAAAGTGACGTATCGTTAGATACACTGCTAGTAGTTCCCTACCGAACGTGTTGTAGCGAGATTAGGTGGGTTGTAGGAGTTTGGAGAAAAACTCTATGGGCTGCTATGTGTCGGCTACTAGTTGCTGCAAAACAGCGCCGACTGCAACGCCCGAGGCGTCAGTACTGAGGGACAGAGGGGCGGTTGGATCGTGATGCGCTATAGAAGCTATGTTGGCGGTAGCCTCTTTCAGCGACATAAAAGCAGAGCTTGATGCGGTAGGAAATTCGAATTTCTCGAGTTTCCCTCGGAGTAGGTCCGTGAGGGGTTGCATCAGCGAGGCGCAGTTGGGTATAAATCGTCGGTAAAAGTTGGCAAACCCATCAAAACGCCTGATCTGTCTGAAAGAATGAGGCTCGGGGTAGTCAGTGATGGCTTGAATTTTACCCGGCAGTAGCACGACGCCTGCAGAGGAGATACCATGGCCGAGGAAATCTACTGAATCGACACCGAATGAACACTTTTCTGCGTTGATCGTCACCCCATGTTGAGATAAACGATCAAAAAGTGTTCGTACGTGGCGCATGTGCTCCTCTCGTGAAGAGCTTGTGATTAAGATGTCATCCGGATACGCGTAAACGAAGTCTAAAACGCGACAAACTTGGTCGATGAAACGCTGAAAAGTTTGCGCGGCGTTCCTTAGGCCAAATAGCATGCCCAGAAACTCGAACAAACCAAATGGAGTCGTCACGGCAGTTTTAGCAATGTCTGCTTCGGCTACCGGAATTTGGTTGTATGCGCGTACGAAGTCGATTTTACTGAAGTTATTTTTACCCGCCAGACTGGCGGTGAGATCCACTATGTGTGGGATCGGATAGCGATCGGGCGTGGTGACCGTATTCAAGGATCGATAGTCGCCGCAAGGACGCCAGGCCCCCATGCCCTTCTTCGGGACCATGTGCAGAGGCGACACCCATGGGCTGTTGGACGGTCTGACGATACCGAGTTGAAGCATGTGGTCAAATTCGGCTCGTACTGCCCGTAGTTTGTCAGGAGCAAGCCCTCTTGGTCGTGCGCTAACTGGCGTGACTATGTGATGAGCGACCTCTGTCGTGACTGGCGGAAGCTCTGCAGCTAGTCGTACCAGTCGCGGGTACTCAGAGAGTAAGTTTGCACAACCTGATGGTACATCGGCGATTTGTAAAACAGGACTGATTATGGGGGCGTTCGTAAGAACGCCTTCAACCCCTAGTTTAGTACGGTCTTCTAAAAGTCTGTGGCGACCAGCATCAACATGCAACCCAAAATGTCGCAGGATGTTGATACCGATACTTGCGACCATGAAGACCCACTGAAAGTCTCGGCGAAGATTGAGGTCCAGGTTCATCATGCGCTGACCGAATGAAGCTTTCGGAGAACCGTTGGCCGCACGCAAATTGTACGTAGGCTCTGAGTGCTTTTCCTTAGCGGTCGGTGGGATGACGCTGACTTCCGCTCCCGCATCGATGGGGAATGTGATGGAAGAACGTCGATCCTTAACATAAAACCGTCGGTTTGCTTGGTTATTGAATGATACGTTTGTCGTGCTAGTATGCGGGCTATTCGTTTTCCATGAAGCAGCTGGGTCGTGCCTATTGCAGGGAACCTAACGACGTCTAGCTCTTCCACCGTATTGGCGGTGATACCAACATACTTCTTCGACTAGTTGACATTATCTGCCTGAGAACTTGTGGGGAAAATGTCGCGCTTTCTTGCCGAACGTGACTTACTCGGTGCAGGCACAGACGAGCCGCAATGGACAGTAGCCAAAACGTCGTCAGCAATTGACCGCGACACACGCTGCTTCGAAACCTTCATTGCTGCTATCTTGCTGCGAAGTAGCGCAATTCCCTCGTCTTTAGGGTCAAGTTGGCTTAACTACTGGGAGTAAACCTGAGATTCGGTTTTCATCGGTGAGAATACGTCCCCAGAGCTACCGGTCGTCTGCTGCGGAAGACGTTCGAACGCAGCGTCTGCATTGTCATCTAGTTCTTTCAGTGGTGTATCCATAAACATGGACATCATTACCGGCAATGACTCTGGGAGACTGCAAACCACAGCACCCTTATCCCTTCTTCGCTCAAGAAAAATGGACCAGCGATGCGCTGAAGTTCGCGGAACAACGCCGACGTCTTGAGATCTCCAAGCCTGAGACCATTGAGCTGTTCAAATCGAGTTCGGGCGCTGGGCCGTAACTCTTTTAAACTTGCTTGCTTCATCGTTTCACACCTCGCCTCATTCGAAGGCGAGAGCAGAATGTCCTCAATTAGCGTCACAACCGACGAACGAAGGCGTGGGACGAGCTGATTGTACCTCGGACGTTCGCCGTAATGCACTTATCTTTCGGTTCGATCTCGAATATCAAACCAAACCTCTGGGCTGTGTTCCATGAAACTTGGAACAGCCAAGGTAAGCATTTTTACGCTGCGAAACGACTCAGATGCCACTCTCGAAATGTGAGTAGAAAAGATATGGGATAAACAGAAACAAGTTAAAAGTACTAAAATTAACTAAATAAATAAACAAATGGTATATTCTCTGTAAAACGAGACGCACCTGTAAAGGTGTGATCAAATATGCATACATGCATAGCTGCTTTAGAATATTAAAACATTTCGCTTTAATGAAAGGAATAAACGAAAAGATGTAGTTCATATGAGCGAGCATATCGTCAGGTTATTGTCAGATCAAGGACCATGATGGCGCTGTGCCGCGTAAAATACTGTTGCGTCAAGGCAAAAGTTGGGACCGTCTGCTTGCACCAAGGCGGTTAAATTAGAATTTCTGTGGTGCCAATTGGTACATCCGTTTTGCGGCGTGAATAATTTGCCTTCATAGTACTATGGAAAGGTAGGGTGAACTAATATGAATCGTTTAGTAGCATTACATGGGATATGTTGTGTAAACATTTTACTGAGGTCTAGTTAGTGAAATAAGGAAGGCCGAGATGGTGGTGGAAAATCAACAGATGGGAATGTGCGGAAATTGCGTTCAACAAATATGCCGCTATTTCTGATAATGTAACGCTTTAAAATGCTGCAGGTATTGAAACTGCAACTAACCGTCTACTGTAAACGGAAATTACTTTTTACAATGGAGCAGATATAAGGTTGTGAAAGCTGCACGGAATTTTCATTGCACTAACAATATTCAGGGAGGACATGAAATACGACATTCTATGGCAAGACAGGTACCTAGTTTATTCCTAATGATGGGAACTACGTAATTAATAGGTGTGAAACTTACTTTGGATGACTTGAAGGTAACCTGCAAGTCAATGTGAATTGGTAAATGGTAAGAGATGCGAAAGGAGTAACTGAGATAACGGGGGCATCACTATGTGCATAGTTGAGGTAATACGGAATGAGATATTCAAAGTTAATAAGGAATGCAGGGTAACAGATATATAATGTTACCGTAATGCATTGTCCGTAAACGGGTACTCGGAAATGATCTTGAGGTGATAAGGATTAATTATTGGTTTCAGTGAAAGAATACGTAATTGTGAAAACGCTTTGTTGTTAGGTTAAGTTTGTTGCAAAGTTTTAGGCAAGTAACGGTCATGTGGAAGGTGTTCATATTGCCAGATAAATCTGTTAACTGCGTATTAACGGGGGTAATCGTATGCCTGAAGCTGAAACGTATGTGTGTGTTTACACACATATACGTATATATGTATATAAATTTGCAACCATCTGCGTTAAAATTAAACGTGTGTGTGTATATAATGCATATATATTTATGTATAATTATAAGTATACATATGAATGTATATATATATATATGTAATGCGTATGCATACGTGAACCGATGTATGTATCTAATCATGTGCATGTACGTACGTACATTTCAGAAGGTTCATGACACGTCGTACTAAGATACGCTCTCTCTGTCGCTGTCTCTGTCTCTCTCTGTCTCTCTCTCTCTATATATATATATTTGGTTGGCGGCATCCGGTTTCGGATTTGCCTGTCACTGTGGCCAGCCACAGGATGCCTGCGCCTACAGAGGGACTACGGGTGGCTTGCGCTGCACCACCCACAGCTCCAACCACACACTCCATATCCAGTGTAAACCCGGAGGAATAAGACCGGGAGTCTTGCGGTTGGGAGCCACGTTTCATCAACGGAGCCGGCCCACGCTCCTTCACAGGCAAAATCAAGCACCCTGTAGTTGGGGAACCAAGCGCACACAAGACGGTGGCTGGACCGTAGTCCGCTCCACAGTGAGTGCATGGAACCGCTCGTTGAGCCTAGCACGGACCATGCACCCCGTTCCCTCCAGCAACGACCAACTGTCTCCTGCAGCCAGTATGAACGTGGTAGTGGGTAATAGACAGGTAGGCACTTTATCAACATGCATATCAAGCGCAGCCACACCTGGGATACCAAGCAACAGCCATACACTTTAAACGATAAGCTGAAATAAAATAAATCCAATAATGCATACAGATACGGTGGCATAACTCTTCCCTAAATTACCATATGAAGTACGTTAGTTAGCAACGAATCCACGATAAGTAAGAAATGTCCACAAGTTACTTAAAAATGCTACAAACACAACAAAGTTACCGACGGTTAGCACAATTAGCATAAGCAAGTTGGCCATTTAATGGAACATTATTCAGGTAGGCAGAACAAACCAAATAAAATGGAATGAAATTTATCCAGCTTAAAAAGACCTAGTTTAAGTGTAAGTTGGTTTAGCCCAACTGCGGTGAAGAAGCATCACGAATGCAACCTCAGCCTCAGTATATATATATATACATATGTATATATATATATATATATATATATGAAAAGCAGCATCCGGCGACTGCTTATGCTTTATTATATGCAGTTGAAATATTTATCTCGGCATACGAAGTCCTTCCAAATTATTCCTGTTTGTTTAGCACTTCCTAAGGAAATCGACCTAGCAGGGCAGCGTTGACATAAGTGAATAATAAATGATAATCAATGTATAGCGGTTTCAAATGACCCCTTTATGAACACATCAGTTTGGGCTGTAAACGTTATGTTCGTCGGTGTATACCAGTGGTGAAGTGCAGCAGCCTATGGGGGGAAATGCACGGGGCGAGTAGGGGTGTGACATCCATAAGAGGTTACTAACCTGGGCTATTGCAATCGGCTTCATGGACCTGGATGCTTCCAATCTGTTGAGTGGAGGTGGTACTCCGGGAGGTGTGTGCCACAAGCGTCATTGCTTCGGGTGTACACGTTGTGGTTATGCTTCAGATGGGGAAAAAGGGAAGGGGCTTGGTAAATGCAGCACCGTATGTGCTCCGGTGACATATGAAGTTGGAAGCCATCGGAACTCTGCCGCACCTCGCGGATGGGCTGCTCGCAGGATGGTTACCCAGGAAGCAAGAACACTGAGAAAGGGTTTGTGGATACTTAACCATGTACCTGTAATGGAGCGACCTGGCATAAAATAAGGTTTAGTATACACTTTTCTGTTAGCAATAGGGTAACTGACGGTGTGGGGTTTGTTTTATGTACGGTTAACGGCTTGCGCATAAATGTTATTTCCGTGGTAGCTCAGAAAAGGAAGTTATCATAGGTAACCCAGTTTACCTGCGGATACGTGGGGGCCACAGTGACAGGCGATTCAGAAACCGGATGCCGTCAACTAAGTATATGTAAACATTTATATATATATATATATGTACACCACTTGATAATAAGTAAATGAAACTTTTGTTCTCGAGGAGGCGAGGCACTCCTTTAAAGGTATGTTACTTATGTAGATGAGCATAAATATATCTGATTAGATAAAAAATGGTATGTATGTGTATATGCATATTGATACAAATGTAGATGTATATACATATATAAATATATCTGTGTGTGAATATCTATATATACAGATATTTAGTTCTTACATGCATTTATGTATACGTGTACATATGCATAGATTTACTTAGGTGTGTTGGGGTTTGACCAGCCGCCTGGCACATGCGCCTACAGAGGGACCATGGGTGGGTATTGTTGCACTACCCACGGTTTCATCTACACACCCCACATACAGTGTAAAAGGAGGGAAAGGTGACCGGGAGGCATGTGGGTGGAAGGCAGGTTTCCTGAAGGTAGCCGGCGCGCACTTCTTAACAGGGAAAAACAAGCACGCTGTGTTTTGGAATGAAGTGCACACAAGACCGTGTCTGGATCGTAGGGAGCTGCACACTGAATGCATGGAACCGCTAATGGAGCCGCGCACGGCCACAAGGACCCCTCATCCCGTCACGTTCAGGAACGACTAACTGCCTCATGGAGCTAGTGTGGACGAGATAGTGCGTAAGAAAGAAGCCGGCACCTTGTCAACATGCACATCCAGCGCAGCCACATAGGTGATATCAAGTACCCGGTAATCATTGGAAAGTACAACATGAAATGAAATGTACTCGGTGATGTACACAGAAAGGTGGCATAACTTTTCTCTAAATTAGCGGATGGTATCAATTAGTCAGCAAAGGTATCGCGATAATGATTATATGTACACAAGGTTACAGATGATACAAAGGCAACAAAGTTACGCAGGAGAAGCGCAATTACCAAACCCATGATGTCGCAGTACTGCAGTCAGGATGATATTTATCTGCACATCTACGCCGCTTTATACACTACGCATAAGTGGCTACAGATTTGTTATTCTGTCATGTTAAGTAACACTGCGAAGGTGGTGGAATATGGATGTAATGGAAGAATGTTAGCTGTACTGCACTACTTTAGTATATGTCACATACCACTGGAAGAAAAAATAACCGTTACGGTAGGTTATGAACATAGGACCGTGCACTCAGCCATATATGTAAGTCGGCTGAGGAATGACCCTGAGCAAGAGGTAGGGGCAGGTGGCGTGCTACGGAAGGTAATGCTCCGGATGGAGTTAACAAATGTAAACCTCCGTGCTTGGCGTGTTAAAAGGCATAGTGATATCTGATCGTCATTGTGTGCACAATAGATGAGTAACCTCTGCTATTGTGTGTCAGTGGGCATACCACTGCAGCTCTACTAGATAAGTACTGATATCACACCAACGGTACCTGTGACGATGGGCCACTGTATAATCACATGGCCGCTGCTGTACGTGTGGGGAGAGGCTCCGGCATGGTGAAACGTGCAAGTGAGCAAGAATCACCGCGGTGATTCATGGCGAGGCCGTAATGCTATGATTTGCAAGCACAGGTAGGAGATGTATGCAATGCATCAGTCGACGTCAACCGTGGGCTATCGCGCTGGTTGTCAGTTATGGAACTTGAGGATGCGTCACGGCAACTAGGAGAACACCGGGCGGCTCTTAACATAGTACCGAACAAAGACGTGTACTATGATCACTATTACTATGCATTATGATTGTTTCCAAAAAACAAGCAATCTACCCATCGGTAGAAAAGTCAGCAGTCCATTGGACTGCATTGCCCCGTCCTTGTGATTATAATTGCTGGTGCCGACCAGAGGCCTCATTCCTGAGCAGCAGGGCACATACTATGCAGAGAGATTAGTACGCGGAAATTAGTTGGTGGAAATAAACTTATGCGCGTCATAGTGTAGCGGTGATAAACGGTAAAGGTTGGTGATGGAATGTAAGCACGCCACAGGTAGGAATGGGGTGTTCACGAAAGGTTACTGACCTTTGGTATTGCAAGGAGTTTCGTCGACTTCGATGTATCCACTGTAGCACGAAGGGTATTGGCGACACTGCAGACATATGATGTTTAAACCATTCACAAATATTCCCGACCTCGTGAATGCGCTGCTTCATGGCTCCTTACCCACGAATCGGGAACACTGAGAAATGGTTTGTGGATCCGTGAAACACGTGGGGGACCATGACTGTGGAAGTGCCTCAACAGGTACCTGCAATGGAAAGACGCGTTAAGTGTAATGGCACATTGATGTCGATGACTAGCTACAGAGCACACGTGATGATTTTGCCGAGACGGCGTGCTAGATCGAGAGTACAGGCATTTGGAAACCATGACATGGTTTATAAGAGGAAGGTGACATCACGGATAATAGGAGACACGTGGGAGGTATATATTAGGTCTGAAATCCGCCTTATTGGTTCGCGTAGCATTTACTAACGTGTATGGGATAACGTAATTGACGGCGTGAGCGTCCTGCAACCTACTGTTTACGGATGACAGATGCAATTAATTCGCGGCAGTGAGCCCGACTTGTGCTTTGTAACCCTACATGTGACAGCGATGCGGCGCCGTTGCCGTAGCTCAGAAGGTTATGGAAATCGATTGCAGTTTTCCATTTACCCTTCCTGATGTCCTCATCCTTAGACGATATTCGTAAGACTTCCAGCCTTGACGTTCCGTCATCGTAGTGGCCAGTTTCGAAATCTTTTCCATACACATGCTGTCCCTCCGGAGGTATGTTGACGAGGCCTGAACACGACCACTGTATATGTGGCTTAACGGCTGCCTCATATAACAAGAAGAATGCATCCGCCTCAGTGCTGCTCAACGCCCTCCTAAGGTTAAATACCTCATGTCTCGCTGTATTGGAGGCATGGAGGCACGTTATCCAGGAATGGAAATTGCTCCCTACGATGACACCTGTATCGCTGGCTTCATCACTACACCACAATGATATAGACCCCATAGGAGACGGATCAGCAATAGGTTTAACACTAATAGGCAAGGGTTGACATTTATTAACAGTTCGTAGGTTAATTATGAAAGTAAGAAATTTTGCGAACACCAGCTCACTACACGACTCCCTGACGCCCCATATGCACTTAATCAGCACTGGAACCTCCGGTGAATCTTGATAAAACCGGATAGAGCCCCGCTGCAATGATCAACTTGGCCTACTAGTTCTGTTTATGCAAAGGAAGAAACTCGTGCGAAATGGATCACAGAACTACAAAACACTCATGCGCAAGAAATCGGAACCCACGCTGCGCCTTCCTGAACCCAGTGCGAAGTTCATTTGCATTCTTCACAGCGACTGACATACCGTGATGCGGAAAAGCCCTCAAACGACGAAAATAATAAGGCTATTTGCTACGGAAACAACCATACAGGTTAACGTTATGGGTGAGAAGCAACGGTAGATGTAAATGGTTCGTTACATAGGCGAACCAGGTGCCATGAACGTGACGGACGTTTGGACCATTCAGAAATATGCATTACTAGGCGAGTGAGCGTGTATGTAGCTCTGAACCCACCAAGGGTGAACACTGAGAAATGGTTTCGGAAGGCTCACCAGAGGCCACGTCGGCAATACGAAATGAATACGAACCGGGCATTCTATAAAAGCGCACGTAAGACAGTATAATTATGTAATGTTAAAAAGAAATGTTACATGAAAACATGTCGTGAAATACACGGTGATGAACATACACCTGGATTTGTGCATTACTCCGGAGACGAAGAGACGGTCAGAGTAGTCATGCATGCGAAGGGAATATGGGCCGGTTCTGAAATCCACTTGTTACTAATTATTACACCAACCTGACGTCCTAAGAAGCATTTCGGCAGTGGCACATGTAAATTGGAGGCATACCAGCAGTGGCTGACCACTGAAGTAGGCACCAGGGATGGACAGCGGTTCTGAAAGGCCAAAGGTGAACAAGCAATGCACTTACCAGATGTGCAACGGAGTATATACGCGGCAGCACATGTTACATGCAGGGAAAGTAGTAGTGACGCATAGTTCCAGTAATCCTCACAGAGAGAGGCGTCCTAAAAGGCATCTATTAATATCCTATACCCTTACGGCATGTGCAACGGAGTAGATGGGGGCGGCATATATGATGTTGTGGCGGAGCGGTACTTGGGCGCCACCCATTTAGGAACGACGGATAGACTGCCGTAGCAAAAGCGGCATTAGGGCCCACAATACAGTTACCGTAGGTGAAAGGAAGTGCGTAGCGGCGGTAACCGTGACGTAGTCGCTGACCACTAGTGGCCGATCACTCATGCGGGCAGCACGGATAGGCAGGAGTTGAAAACACGTTTGTTAACGGTCAACAAGCTGACTGCCGGTGCGACGGAGTATCTATGTAGCAGGAAAGATTTCGTGTGGGAATACCATTATTAGCGCATCTGTCAGGGATACACAGGTGTCCTACAAGACAATAGTGAGGAGTCAATGAACCTTGCTGGAGCTCCAACAAAGTACAGAGCACGCTAAGAACACCTGGAGTCCGAAAAGTATCGCCGGATTACCATATAGGCAGCATGGATACGGAGCGGATGTAAACGCCATTTATTAAGAGGGGATAGACTTACCCCACGTACAACGAAATTGACCGCGGCGGCAAACGTGACGTGGGGGCGAACGAATATTTCCCCATTAACAATATTGGCAGCGCAGATGGACGGCTTTTCTAAAATCCACTAGTTGACAGGGGATAAAGTTACCTGTGAAACGGGCAAGGTAGCAGCGGAAAATGTGACGTGTAGGGTGACCAGCAGTAGGGGATCAACTATATGGGCAGCATGCATGGACAGCGGTTATAACGGTACGTTATTTACAGCGGACAGTTACCGTAGGTGAAACGGTCTTCATAGCCGTGGCAATGGGGACATGCGGACTTACCAGTAGTGCCGGATGAAATCTTTAGGCAGCGCAGAGGAACATGTCCTATGAAATGCACTTGTTAAAGGGGATACGCTGGCTGTACCTACCATACGTATTGCACGGAAGGGTAATACCGCAAAGGGACTTACCTGTTGTCATGGCGAACCTGGTGCTGCATGTCATGCACTATCATGCATAAGCAGGCTGGAGGCGACACGTGGGAATACGTGCAGTGTTTTCCCGTTGTCGGAAGGCAATGGCAGGGCAGTTACCAGGGCCGTGAAAGTGAAGTCCGCATAGAGGACCAGTCACCTGTGGAGAGCTTTCCATGACACAAGAAATGGTGGAGGGGATTCCTGGGAGGTGGCTCAGCGGCGGTGCTAAGTTGAATGGCCATTGGCGGCGCATTTCTCTTTCGTGGTTCAACAGTGGTGCTAGTGGAACACAAACGTTACCGGTGACTACGTATGAATGATGTATCACATGCCGAAGGCCATAGGTAGGAGGTGGCCAAGTGGCGGTAGTACGTTGCAACGCGGTGCTCCGCGAACATCACTGCGTCTATGAAACAGAAGCCTTCATGGGAAACTAACCGCACCTGTAAAGAACAAAGAGCCATTCCATGCTGAAAGGCAAGCAAGTCCTGCACTACCAGCAACAGTGCTCACCAACCACAGCTCTCTGTCCGGCTACCTATTTGCACAGCCCTCTTGCTGGGATGGGACACAAACTCATGTGTCTCCAGCATGAGGTCGCATTTCCATGACGAATGAGCAAATTGCCCATTTCCACACAGGTTACACGTTTGCCGTACTCCTGAGAGATGAAGCGCCTCAAATCAGGCGTGCGCCCCGGATTTGTAGGATTCGTATCTACATGCGTTTGGGCTTATGCATAAGCATAAGTCCTATGCCGCAGTCGCGAGCGCCAGCTCCTCAGCAAAAACAAGGACAACCATAGCTGAGAACAAGGCCTCAAAGATCTCCTCACGACCTAAGATAAAAGCAAGCACCAAAAACGTGGAACTAAAGCTCGTCTTAAATACAGTGGCGCAGCTTGAGGAACTTGTCAGAGAAAAGCAATGTCCACCAAAGTCAGCCTCACCGGAACGAGACAAGCGGCCTGTTCGCAACCGCTGCCTGATAATCATAAACGTCCCATAATCCAACAAAGAGACTCCAGCTGAGAGGATGCTCGACGACCAAGCCTTCCTTAAACGAATGCTCTCCTTGTTGTTTGATGAGCATGAGCAAGGAATAAACCTAACCTTTGCTTTTCGCCTTGGCAGAAAACAAGAGGACGCAGCCAAGTTTCCTCCTCTGAAAATCGTGTCAGGATGAAGAAGAATGCCAACGCATCCTGAGACGGACCCTGCGCCTCAAGGGAGAAACCTTCTACGTTCTGAAAGACCTCTCTCCGGAGGACCGAGTCCGAATGAAGCAAGCTGTCTGCGAGCTGCGAACTCGACGCGCAAATGGAGAAACAGATCTACACATAGTGAATGTTCGCGTAGTCAAAAGCACTCAGAGAGCTCGATGGAGGCCAATCCTCCTTCTTTCAAGACCTCAAACATAAAGAAGGGACTACGGGTAATACTCGCGAATGTGCGCAGTTTCAGAAACAAGCTAGATGAGATTCCACTCCTTATCTCTGAACAGAAACTGGACCTAATGGCGTTCACCGAAACCTAGCTTTCATCTGACATATCTGACTCGGAGGTTCGTTTCAGGATATCAGCTACTTCGATGCGATCGCTTTTGTTGGAGGTCTGGAGGCGGAGTAATCCTCTACACAAAGAAGTACTTCAAGGCCTACATTGTCGAACCCGATTGTGACAAGGATGATATGTCGGAAATGCTCTGGTGCCGAATTCATGACGGATACCAATCGCTGATGGTCGGGGTGGTCTACAGAGACCCTGCAGCACCTGGCTCACACTTAGTACGTTCCGTGCGAACCAACAGCAGAGGAACAAATTATCTCCTTATTGGGGACTTCAACTCCTAAACGTAATCTGGGACCTACTTCACAGTGATCTCTCACCTGACTCCTTTGATATTTATCTCCTTTATACGGTTCACGAGTGCAACCTGACACAGCATGTCTTGACACCAACGCGAATGGTCCCTGGTCAGACACCAAACATTCGCGACCTGGTTCTCACCTCGGCACCATCTGGTGTCACAGGTCTACATCCTCCAACCCCTTTGGACGAGTGATCACTGTACAGTCTCCTTTTCGGGGACACGACGCCTCACAATCCACCATCCGGGGGAAGCTGCGTCGAAATTTCTGGCGTACTGACCACCCCAGATTAAGAACGACTGCAAGTAACATGGACTGGAGTATTCCGCAATCCTTGGAACTTGATGCCGCATGGGAACGCCTACAATCTATGATGATGCGGCTCATTGAAGAGTTTGTTCCAAACTGCAAGAGCAGACCACCATCCAAAGGACCCCATGGATTGATAAAAAGTAAGATCCGTAATGAAAAAACGTCGAAAACTATGGGATCATTTCAGGAGCACAGGACAGACATCAAGCTACTTAGAGTACAAAACTGTCAGAAACCTCTGCACCTTGAGAAAACGAGACAAAAGACTAAAATTTGAACATAGACTGGCCATGGAATCCCAAAACTGTCCCAAAAAACCTTTTGCCTACTTGAAGCGAAATGCCAAAACTGGTAGTGAAATGTCCGCTCTATCCTCTTTTAAGGAAGGTACTGTGCTCTACGGTGATGATGAGAAAGCAAACCTACTGGCTGCGCAATATTCCTCGGTCTACTCAGTGGGGTCACCACTGCAGAACAACGGTTTGCCTGCACACCACTCCTCTATGGACAAAGTTGAAATTAACCTCGAAGTGGTCAATAAGCTACTCCTCGAACTGGACCCGGACTCCTCTCCAGTCCCGGACGGATCGCATCCCAGCTTCCTCAGCACGATACCTGAGTACGTCGCCGCCCTTCTCTGCCAAGTGTTTCGGCCATCCCTCGAAGTCGGCTGCCTACCCAAAGGCTGGAAAGCAGGTACCGTCCTGCCCAAATACAAGAGTGGAAACAAACAAGACCCAGCCAACTACCGGCCAATATGTCTGACATCAGTCCTATGCAAAACCATGGAACGGATAGTAAAGTGCGCTCTCCAGCTACACTGTGCGAATCTAAACCTCATCTCACCTGCTCATCATGGCTTCCGGAGAGCACGCTCATGCATCACTAACTAACACATCGCCAGGAAAACATGGGCAGCAGCCATAGATACCCGAAAACAGGTTGACGTAATAATCAATGACTTTAACAAAGCCTTTGATAAGGTTCCACACGTACTACTGCTACATAAACTCCAGGGAATTGGCATTACGGGAAATTTTCTCTCCTACATTGCCCATTTCTTAAGGGGTCGGACGATGCGCTAACAAGTAAACCAAACCCTCTCTGCTCCAGTGCCTAGGATTAGTGGCATTCCCCAAGGATCAATGCTTAGACCGGATCTTCAAACTGTACATTAACGATCTGCCTACTGCACTTCAAACCGACTGCTTGATCTACGCCGATGACCTCAAGCTATGGTCAACAGTATCCAGCATTGAGGATGCGGACAGATTACAAGGGGCTCTAGACCAGCTACACGAATGGTTCATCAAGTGGGAACTGCCAGTAAAAAGAGATAAATGCGCTGTTCTCTCAATGAGTGGCACGGAACCCTACGATGCGTACAACCTTGGTGGGTTTCTCCTTAGGAATACCACCCACAAGAGAGTTCTCGGGGTTATCGTGACTCCTGACCTTAAAACGACAAAGGACACGTTAAAGAAGGTGGGCACTGGAAGGAGACTGGTGGGTGCCTTAAGAAGATCATTCACTCTATTGAATTCCGAGATTTTTCGACAGTTGTTCACTTCGTCCGTCCGTCCAGTCTTAGATTATGGCCTACCAGCTAGCCATCCGCTTTCTAAGCTTGAAGGCGCTCTGCTGGAAAAGGTTCAGACGTGCATCGAAAGCTGTTCTGGGGCTTCGTGATCTCCCGTACCCCATTTGACACCAGCAGCTAAATCTGTTCTCCCTCGAGCTCCGCCGTCGCCGGGGTGATCTCAACTACACTAGACACATCCTCCGAGGGGACCTTGGAAGTGAGTTACAACAATTCTTCCGGCCCAACGCTGACTGTTCCATCCGAGGGCACACATGGAAACTTTAAGCAAAGAAGACACAAAATTCGCATGGACGTCACCCTGTCTACTAGAGTGGTGAATGATTGGAACAGCCTACCGGAAGAAATTGCAGACGCTCCATCCGAGGAAAGTTTCAACCGGCTGTTGTACAAAAATTCGCTGAGAATGCTGGAATCTTGCGACTGCGATTACGACGAACCCTCGAGGAAGGTCGCAACGCAACGACACGCATCAAACTCAGTATGATACGGAATCGATGGGGCTGACAAGGGATTTCCCTCATGCACTTTACAACTCAATGAACTCAATGAACAATGCGTTAGAATCCGTGTTGCCTTAATATTAACTTATTGCTTGCCACGCAATTCTGAACGTCCAAAATGTACGCAACCGCACAGGATGTAGCCGTTGCCGTACCCATCCAGCAACTGCTTGCGCCTTCCACGCTGTAAAAACATGTAAACTATTTAATTTGAAAACGTCCGAACTGCTCCCCCATGTCTTCAACACTTTCACGCTTCCTAATAACCGAAGACCTGAACAGCTCACCATCATCTACAGCCATAGCGGTAGCAGAAAAAACAGCTATGGCGAACGAAATATTATAACAACTATCACACATATGTACCCTTACCGGTAACGCTTCCTATGGCATCATAATTAACACACAATCCCTTTCTCCGCGCACCATCCAGCTATTGCCAGATATTGCACATTCATCCTCCTTGGCAACGTCGCTAGGTAACCTCGTTGCTATGTACCATTTGTACCACGGAACGTCCCGAAGCAACGCAATTTTTTGTTACGGTAATCATACGGTCCCGATACAAGTTGGGGTAAATTTGCCATGTGGTGATCCATGAGCACAGGAGCCCAAACAACGTTTTGGTTCAATCAGTGACCATTGCGAAGCCGGGATGATTTGTGCTCCATTAAAGCATTATCATGGTAAAATCAGTTGCACAGGTTGGATGTAGAAGGCTGAGGACTGCGTCAGTGTGAAACGTATAGCTGTGACTTTATTTTGTGGCGAGTCACATCCGCCACGTTGCAGTGCTGTAAAGCAGACATTTGTGGCTTTTTATAGGGAGAATGCTTGCCAGGCGAAAACCCACCACGTCCTGGAACACTATGGTCGCTTCCGTTGAACTGTAGTGCTAGTCGGCTATGCATCGTATAGACCGATTTTGAGCTCTATTATTCGCAGTCGGTGGAAAGCCAAAAGTTCTTCCTTCGTTGGCCGAATGGCTTAGTAATGATCCGGCAGTAATCGTTGAAGCCGGTCAATGATGTAAAAGAGTTGCAGAGTCGATTAATTATGATGCAGGTGAGTAAACACATTCTTAATAGAGGCCGGCTTTTTCTATTATATTCTTGTCCGGCTAGTAACCCGTGTCCAGCTATCCATGCTGGACTTGTCATGGGGACGGTGATTGCAGTTGTTTTTGTGTTTGAATATGTCCATAACAGGCGCAAATGCCATTCTCCGTAAGGTGTAATAGGAATTTCTTCAAATGTAAGTGTAATTGTCTACATAGCCAAGTGAAAACCCCATGAAAGATAATCGGAAAAGCCGCTTATACGCGCGCAATGCTGTCCGTGAAATGACCTCAGAAAAGCTCCAGGTGACTGGAGAATCGGAATGTTTGAGGCAGTGAAGGCAATCACGCCAGAATTGTCTGTCTTCGGTTGTGGAACAGGGGATCTATGTAAATATGTTATTCCAGGTGAGTAAATTGTTCTACTGTGAGTACGAGGTGAGCTAAACCCATTTGTTTAGACCCCATGGTGGTAGCTTCTCCATAATGGCGAAAAGAGCTCCATTTGGAAGGATGTGTGGATTCTTCATTTCCGGAGAAAAGATCAAGCGTTTAAACCACCTGGCTACTGAGAGTGAGCCGACCAGTCTCAGCGGATAAACCTTGTTTTGGCAGATGTAACTGTGAAAATCCAGGGAGAAAGGGGGCAACCTACAAAAGACAGCCAAACAGCAATGAAACAAGAAGCACAAATACAGACTGGTGGCGCCCAACGGTCCCTATGATACGTTAAAACTTATGTAATTTTGTTTAGTATACATGATTTGCAGGCGCGTTCTTTACATCACGTCGCTGGTGTGACTCAGACTGCAAGTACTAGGTAGGAAGAAGGTTCTGCACGCCCGGGGTCAAGAGACGGATATAACAAAGCGTGTTGACAAAGTTAAGCAATTAATACGATTGTTGGAGAGAAACAGATAAACCAATGATGATGACAGCAGTCCGAATGCGATAGGCATCTTAGGGGAAACTAAGGACAACTAGGTTGAAATTTAATGCGGGAGCAACATAGGCAAAGCAACGTTCCAAGAAGAAAAAATTTAAAGAATCAGCTTTGAGCGGATGAATGCGGACGGCAGTGCGAAGAGTAACTCGTGTGAGTAATTAGGAGACGATAGTCAGAATGAAAAACGTTTACTGCTGAAGTGGGGTGAGGCCAAGGACGTTCTCGTGCGAAGTATGAATCGTTCAGTTCTGAAAAATCACCGGTGATATGCCGGTCGGCTGAGAGAACTCTGAGAGCCGGAGACCGAACAGACGAGACTTGATTGGTCAACACATCCGGAGGCCTCGTAGTAGTCCCAGAGAATTTCACTGATCAGATGATGACAAAGAAGGGCGTGGCACTAAGCGTTGGTCGTCCGATTGAAGGGTTTCAGTGTACAGATTACTAATGGAAGTGACTATATTAATAAAGGGTAAACAAGTCTACCGGGCTGTCAATGTAAGCAAGACGTAGTTTTGAGTCTACAGCGCATAGATCGATATATCTTGCTAGTCCGGAAAAGGTCAAAGGAGCATACCGGTCAGGTGAGACTAGGTTGTTGCAGGGCACTGAGAGTTGGCAGTCCGAGTATAGAAGAAATGAAAGTAGAGAGCGCCATAAGGAGAGGAGACGGTCCGGATAGAAAGAGGTTTACTTATAAGTTGTGGAAAAGTCCATGGGGCTCGCGAGGTAATGAAGACAGAGCGTTCGGTCTTCTCATCAAATGCCGGTAACGTCACAACAGTCTGAGTGAATTCGGAGAGCAGGAGACCGCTCAGACGAGACTGGATTAGTCGGCACATTGAGAGTAAGTCGAACAGTTAAGGTGGGAAAATAAATAACGAGTCATCAGAGACGGATGGGTTTGGGATGCAAGAGGCTACAGGAATATAAGGCATGCAAGTCAGGCAGGCTCGCAATGTGAGAGGTTGTGTTTTGGTGATGCAGGGCCTAAAGCTACATTTCGCTAGTTAGGAAGCAGTCAAAGTGGATAATAGGTCAGGGCTCTGAGAGCACGCTCTCCGGTTGAAGTAGAAATAAAGACAGAGCGCGATAAGGAGAGGACAGAGTCGAGAGTTTGCGTTTAGGGCTAAGAAATGCGACAGTTAAGGTGGCTCTCGAGGTAATGGTGACAGAGCGTTCAGTCTTCCGAGCATGGCAGGCAGCGTCGCAGAAGTTGGAGAGAAGAAGAGCGATCAGCCGAGATTGGAGTTTGTCGACGCATTGTGATTGAGTCCTATGGTTCTTTTGGGAAGGTAAGTGGAGTCAGTAGGATTGGACTGGTCAGAGATAGAAGTGGTTATATTAACATAGGGCGAACCAGTTCAACAGGATATCAAGGTGAGGGAGACAATGCTTTGGATCGACTGAGTCTAGACCGCTAACATCCCAGCAGCCTGGTAGCAGTCCCAAGAAACAAATGAATAAGGTATTTAATCGAGAAAAAGGAACGAACGCACCAAAAATTACAAAACGAGGAAAACAGTGGAATTCGCGCGTGCAAATCGGGGTCACCAATTTGTAGGACTAGTTAATACTAGTCCGAGACGATGCGCGGAATTATGCACGGATACCAAAAGGTGATTGGAGTCGGACACAGCGGACTGCATTCGAAGGGCTACAACAAGAAACGGAAGGATGAAGCGAGACGAGAGCGTAAGTCAGTGCCGAAACTCACTGTGGAGAAAAGTGGTGAGCTGGATGCAATTCATAATGGCCGTAGAGTCGGCATTAAAACAAAAATCAATATTGTATAACTGAGTAATAAAAGTGTACATAAAACAAGAAATATCTTTTGGGTTGCTACAGCTACCGCTCCAACAACAACCAGCCTGTGCCCAGCTGAAAGCACGCCCCCACGAAAGCTGGTCTCTAAGCCCAAGACGAAATCCAACACCTGGAATAACTCTTCTATAGTGAAGGTAAATGTGACCCCGACCTTAATTGATCAAAGCTTAGCCAACAATGCTGCTAAGCTTAATCCCGAATCCGGGGATAAACCCAATTCTAAGCTCTCAGCATCTCAGTCGCGAATGAAGCTAGTACTCAATAGACTTTCTGAGCTGGAGAAAGTGATCAAAGGTAATCCGTACTCTCGTAGACCGCAGATCCCTGAGCGCACTCCACCGTCACGGGACCGTTGCCTCATCATTATGAACGT
>CALYDF020002244.1:0-15785 GCA_944474145.2 Dicrocoelium dendriticum | reverse complement strand
GGCCGAGATCCTATTCCACTGAAGTTCGGTGTCATTAGGACAAGACAGCGAGAGTTCGCTATGCAGTGCTTCTTGATAGGCTTGCCTGACCGACGGCTGGGACGATTTCTCCGTTGCCAATCGGCGGAGACGCTTTGCGCGCCTTCCGGTAAAGTTCATGGAAAAACGACAGCGCACCAAGGCATGATCAGAGTCGACACAGGTACTCCAGTATGAGCGGCAATCCAGAATGGAACCGCGCCACCTGTAACTTATGGCTATGTGGTCAATTTGGGCCCATCACTGGCCAGCTACAGGAAGACGCGAAGTGGCACTTCGGCGCCCACTGTGTCTAAAAGCAGTGCTACTAAGAAACAACTGGTGCTCCGCACACAGTTGCAGCAGACGCTCGCCGTTGTCAGACCGTTCGGCGTTAAGTCCATACTTACCACCCAGCTGAGCTTCAGAAGAGCTCAGATGCTCTACTTGCGCGTTCATATCCCCTGCAAGTACTATAATATTTGAACTAGTAGCACAGCGTAGTATGGCGTTCAGTTCGTGATAGAAAGTGTCCTTGACTGCATTAGAACTGCAGGCGGTGGGAGCATAAGCAGAAATCACAAACAAACAGTGTTTTGTTTTACTTCGCGAATTCACCTTAGCTGATGTCGTCAAACGGGCTGCACACAAACGGCTGTTCACCGGAATCCAATCAATCAACGATGACTCAGCCTTGGAGCTGAGAATGATACCTACACCAGCTTGACCCGTGAGTGCCGCATCGGCGGCTCCGGATGCGTGCAACCAATAACGAGAGGATAAGCCGGGTGCAGTCAACTCAATAACCCCGTTAGGGTCATTAATCCTAGTTTCGGACACACAACACACATCAACACTCAGTGTGTCCAAGGTGCGTGCGAGTGCAGCCTGCTGACCTGTTCGTCTTGGAGTGCGGACGTTGAATGTCGCTATGGAAACGAGACAGCGTGGCCTTATAAGGGATTTTTGCCGATAGGGGTCCAATAGTTGCTGTGGGATGGTGGCTGCAGATGGTTCTACACCAGTAGCACTTCGGTTGCTGTCAATTAAACTGGGAATTATAGAAGGAAGGTTAGTAATGGGGGCCGGGATGGGAGTAAGAGAAAAAGGTGGAAAAGAAAGAAGGGAGGCGCCAGCAGTAGCATGTTTTCGCTTATCCGCCCTGCTGTATGCAGCAGATAAGGCGACCCTTGATAATCTGCGCGACGGCCGATGCAGGATGAAGTTTACGTTTGAAGAGAATGTCATGGTTGTATGTGGGCTGGGATACTGCCAGGGCGCCCAGACCTAGACAGGAGGACGATTAGGGTCCTCATCCAAAGCCTTTGGCTCAAAAGCCTGTCCGCAAGGCAGCGGAGTGGCAGTGATTTAGTTTTACAGAAATGGAAGCCATCCCATTTCAAACCCCCAACCTGGAGGACCAGGAGACTGAGTTTGTCTGACCTCTCACCATTGACCAACCTGGTAGAAGTAGCTCTCAAGATGCTCGGAGACATCACCCAGTAAAGCTTAATGGATCCATGAGGTACGCAAACCGTCGCACCACGTTAAGGTCCAGTCTCGTTGCACCGAATGTTCCTAATGCCGAATTGCAAGAAAGATCGGCCCAACAGACTTCCGGGAGGTTGAAATCCCCTAGAACTAAACACTTATTCGCAGACTGAGTGCGAATAAAGTCAAGTATCCTCCTGGAATAACTTCCAGGACTTCTGTATATCACTATAACTGTAAACTGGGTAGAGGAAGTGCACGAAACAACCGATAGGGCTTTAACAGTCTGATCCGACGACTGGAATTTGCAGGTCCTCAACACATCTAAGTTACAGCTCACATACAGTACAACGCCTCCGCCTTGGCGACCAACGGAGCGATCAGTTCTAAGCAGCGCGTAGCCAGGTAAATATACCTCACCGTCCGTGATATTCGGAGACAACCATGTTTCAGTGAAAGCAAGTATGTCGGGACAAGATTTGCTACAAGTAGACCCAACTCGTGCACCTTGTTCCTTAGGCTACGCACGTTGCTAAGTACTACCTCAAGGAAGTCGGCACGACCATCCCTGGGTCGTGCGCCATCAGGATGGGTTCTGATAAGGCGGAAAGTAACTTCCGGCTGACCACCTGAAAACCCACCAGACGGAGACCTTGCTCACCAGCCGCCCGTCTAGTGTTGAGGTCTTTGATAGCCTCCTTTAACTTCAGTCTATCTGCCAGTGGTAGGTCCGGCTGAACGCTGACACCACTACCCTTAAGTTTGAACGCAAACCTCAGTAATGATTTGCGTTCCTCCGGGGTAGAAAGGACTACGCGAAGTAGTCGGGGTCGTGGATTTGGCGTAGCGATAGGGACGTTCCCCAATCTGGTCAGCTTTCTGACAGTGACACCAGGGAAGCCAGGTGGAAGCAGCTTGGTGACACACAGTTTCAGCCACTTGATGTCATCCAAGATGCGTTCCCTTGGGAGAGCGGCCGCAGATTCAGTAACGTTACGGAATATAACGCTACTATCCGTGAAAGAGTCGGCACGACGGGGAGTGTTTACCCCACGTGCCTTTGATTCGACACCTATACCAGCTGTTTTCACCACTGGCGGTGGGACTGTCCCTGTCTTCACAAACGACGCCGAAGCAACGGTAGCGTAGGTTTTCCGCTCTATTGCCGGCGTCTTACTAGTTCCTGGGCCTTCAAGCCCCTTCAAAGTTTTGCGAGCAGATCTAGTCCGCTTCTTCTTCTGGTTCACTGGAGCAGGGGCCGTTGACTTTGTATCGCATTGAGCAGTTGCCAGCACTTCGTCAGAACGTGCTGGTTCACTGGCGGCCGAGACGGTCAGCATCTTCGGAAAGTTCTGAGTACAATCGTCAGACGACTTTACGACTGTCAAAGACGGCATCTTTTTCGATGCCGTGGCAACTAATTCTCTGGGTTTAGCAGAGAGCTTTTGGTATTTCCGCACCCTATTTTTCTTCACTTTGATCGGCTCATGAGGACAGCCAGCAATGCTACCTGGACTGGCCGGTAGGATGTGCGACTTTATGCCCGAGTGACAGACTCCAGTGGATGGATCGTCAGCAATGTTGCCGTCTATTGCAGTGTCTTCAAACGAAATATTCAGGGATTTTAAAATCAAATCCATTTTCGTATCGAGCGACGCAATAGAGGCGAGTTTAGCTATCGCCTCCTCAACATCTGCCAACCTTGAAGCCAGCGCTGAAAGTTTAGCACCGGTGACAGCCGGGCGCGTCGATCTTTGAGCGCAGCATTCAGCACAGCTGAAAAGAAAGTGAACGCTTGATGATAGCATTTTGTACTGGTCAGCTTGTAGGCCGGTACAGCTTTCATGATACCAGCGGCAGCAGACGTCACACTGCATACCGCCAGATACATGTTACTGGCTCTGAACAGTTAACCTGTCCGCAAGCTGCAGTAGACTCATCAAACGAGGACCCATAGGTCCATCCGTCTCGGTGTTTAGCCGGAGCGTCCCATCCGCCACTTGGAAATAATGTTCTTTCGGCAGTGTGATTCTGGTACACACGGTTGTAAGTTCAAGTTCAAGTGGGACTGGAACGATAGGATGAATCCCGTAAGTGTTACTTCTTGAGCGGGTCGTCGATCCAGGAGTTGATAGGGTTGCTCCGACTTTTTGATGGGTCTAAAAGGGAAACACCCGAAAAAACACCCTGGTCCACCAATTTAATACCTACGTTCCTTACATTAGCTGTCCCAGCTATGTCAGTTACGTGAAGTAAGTAAGAGAGGAAGAAAAAACGAAGGTAAAAGAGTAGGGGAAATCAGTTAAAAGAGGAGAATAACACCAATGGCGAGGAAAAGTACAGAAAAACAGAATCGAAGTATGAAGATGGGAATTAGTCAGGAAAAAGGAAAGGTTTCGTGTTGCCACCCAACAGCGTCTAGTTGACGCTCAAACACCTTAACCGTAGATTCTGGAAGCAGATTCCAGCGCTTGAAGTAGTAGTAGTAGTAGTAGTAGTAGTAGTAGTAGTAGTAGTAGTAGTAGTAGGTAGTAGTAGTAGTAGTTGTAGTCATAGTCATAGTCATAGTCGTAGTCGTAGTCATAGTTCTAGTCGTAGTCGTCGTAGTCGTCGTAGTCGTCGTAGTCGTCGTAGTCGTCGTAGTCGTCGTAGTCGTCGTAGTCGTAGTCGTCGTAGTCGTCGTAGTCGTCGTAGTCGTCGTAGTCGTCGTAGTCGTCGTAGTCGTCGTAGTCGTCGTAGTCGTCGTAGTCGTCGTAGTCGTCGTAGTCGTCGTAGTCGTCGTAGTCGTCGTAGTCGTCGTAGTCGTCGTAGTCGTCGTAGTCGTCGTAGTCGTCGTAGTCGTCGTAGTCGTCGTAGTCGTAGTAGTCGTCGTAGTCGTCGTAGTCGTCGTAGTCGTCGTAGTCGTCGTCGTCGTCGTAGTCGTCGTAGTCGTCCGTAGTCGTCGTAGTCGTCGTAGTCGTCGTAGTCGTCGTAGTCGTCGTAGTCGTCGTAGTCGTCGTAGTCGTCGTAGTCGTCGTAGTCGTCGTAGTCGTCGTAGTCGTCGTAGTCGTCGTAGTCGTTCGTAGTCGTCGTAGTCGTCGTAGTCGTCGTAGTCGTCGTAGTCGTCGTAGTCGTCGTAGTCGTCGTAGTCGTCGTAGTCGTCGTAGTCGTCGTAGTCGTCGTAGTCGTCGTAGTCGTCGTAGTCGTCGTAGTCGTCGTAGTCGTCGTAGTCGTCGTAGTCGTCGTAGTCGTCGTAGTCGTCGTAGTCGTCGTAGTCGTCGTAGTCGTCGTAGTCGTCGTAGTCGTCGTAGTCGTCGTAGTCGTCGTAGTCGTCGTAGTCGTCGTAGTCGTCGTAGTCGTCGTAGTCGTCGTAGTCGTCGTAGTCGTCGTAGTCGTCGTAGTCGTCGTAGTCGTCGTAGTCGTCGTAGTCGTCGTAGTCGTCGTAGTCGTCGTAGTCGTCGTAGTCGTCGTAGTCGTCGTAGTCGTCGTAGTCGTCGTAGTCGTCGTAGTCGTCGTAGTCGTCGTAGTCGTCGTAGTCGTCGTAGTCGTCGTAGTCGTCGTAGTCGTCGTAGTCGTCGTAGTCGTCGTAGTCGTCGTAGTCGTCGTAGTCGTCGTAGTCGTCGTAGTCGTCGTAGTCGTCGTAGTCGTCGTAGTCGTCGTAGTCGTCGTAGTCGTCGTAGTCGTCGTAGTCGTCGTAGTCGTCGTAGTCGTCGTAGTCGTCGTAGTCGTCGTAGTCGTCGTAGTCGTCGTAGTCGTCGTAGTCGTCGTAGTCGTCGTAGTCGTGGTCGTCGTAGTCGTCGTAGTCGTCGTAGTCGTCGTAGTCGTCGTAGTCGTCGTAGTCGTCGTAGTCGTCGTAGTCGTCGTAGTCGTCGTAGTCGTCGTAGTCGTCGTAGTCGTCGTAGTCGTCGTAGTCGTCGTAGTCGTCGTAGTCGTCGTAGTCGTCGTAGTCGTCGTAGTCGTCGTAGTCGTCGTAGTCGTCGTAGTCGTCGTAGTCGTCGTAGTCGTCGTAGTCGTCGTAGTCGTCGTAGTCGTCGTAGTCGTCGTAGTCGTCGTAGTCGTCGTAGTCGTCGTAGTCGTCGTAGTCGTCGTAGTCGTCGTAGTCGTCGTAGTCGTCGTAGTCGTCGTAGTCGTCGTAGTCGTCGTAGTCGTCGTAGTCGTCGTAGTCGTCGTAGTCGTCGTAGTCGTCGTAGTCGTCGTAGTCGTCGTAGTCGTCGTAGTCGTCGTAGTCGTCGTAGTCGTCGTAGTCGTCGTAGTCGTCGTAGTCGTCGTAGTCGTCGTAGTCGTCGTAGTCGTCGTAGTCGTCGTAGTCGTCGTAGTCGTCGTAGTCGTCGTAGTCGTCGTAGTCGTCGTAGTCGTCGTAGTCGTCGTAGTCGTCGTAGTCGTCGTAGTCGTCGTAGTCGTCGTAGTCGTCGTAGTCGTCGTAGTCGTCGTAGTCGTCGTAGTCGTCGTAGTCGTCGTAGTCGTCGTAGTCGTCGTAGTCGTCGTAGTCGTCGTAGTCGTCGTAGTCGGCGTAGTCGTCGTAGTCGTCGTAGTCGTCGTAGTCGTCGTAGTCGTCGTAGTCGTCGTAGTCGTCGTAGTCGTCGTAGTCGTCGTAGTCGTCGTAGTCGTCGTAGTCGTCGTAGTCGTCGTAGTCGTCGTAGTCGTCGTAGTCGTCGTAGTCGTCGTAGTCGTCGTAGTCGTCGTAGTCGTCGTAGTCGTCGTAGTCGTCGTAGTCGTCGTAGTCGTCGTAGTCGTCGTAGTCGTCGTAGTCGTCGTAGTCGTCGTAGTCGTCGTAGTCGTCGTAGTCGTCGTAGTCGTCGTAGTCGTCGTAGTCGTCGTAGTCGTCGTAGTCGTCGTAGTCGTCGTAGTCGTCGTAGTCGTCGTAGTCGTCGTAGTCGTCGTAGTCGTCGTAGTCGTCGTAGTCGTCGTAGTCGTCGTAGTCGTCGTAGTCGTCGTAGTCGTCGTAGTCGTCGTAGTCGTCGTAGTCGTCGTAGTCGTCGTAGTCGTCGTAGTCGTCGTAGTCGTCGTAGTCGTCGTAGTCGTCGTAGTCGTCGTAGTCGTCGTAGTCGTCGTAGTCGTCGTAGTCGTCGTAGTCGTCGTAGTCGTCGTAGTCGTCGTAGTCGTCGTAGTCGTCGTAGTCGTCGTAGTCGTCGTAGTCGTCGTAGTCGTCGTAGTCGTCGTAGTCGTCGTAGTCGTCGTAGTCGTCGTAGTCGTCGTAGTCGTCGTAGTCGTCGTAGTCGTCGTAGTCGTCGTAGTCGTCGTAGTCGTCGTAGTCGTCGTAGTCGTCGTAGTCGTCGTAGTCGTAGTCGTCGTAGTCGTCGTAGTCGTCGTAGTCGTCGTAGTCGTCGTTGTCGTCGTAGTCGTCGTAGTCGTCGTAGTCGTAGTCGTAGTCGTCGTAGTCGTCGTAGTCGTCGTAGTCGTCGTAGTCGTCGTAGTCGTCGTAGTCGTCGTAGTCGTCGTAGTCGTCGTAGTCGTCGTAGTCGTCGTAGTCGTCGTAGTCGTCGTAGTCGTCGTAGTCGTCGTAGTCGTCGTAGTCGTCGTAGTCGTCGTAGTCGTCGTAGTCGTCGTAGTCGTCGTAGTCGTCGTAGTCGTCGTAGTCGTCGTAGTCGTCGTAGTCGTCGTAGTCGTCGTAGTCGTCGTAGTCGTCGTAGTCGTCGTAGTCGTCGTAGTCGTCGTAGTCGTCGTAGTCGTCGTAGTCGTCGTAGTCGTCGTAGTCGTCGTAGTCGTCGTAGTAGTCGTAGTCGTCGTAGTCGTCGTAGTCGTCGTAGTCGTCGTAGTCGTCGTAGTCGTCGTAGTCGTCGTAGTCGTCGTAGTCGTCGTAGTCGTCGTAGTCGTCGTAGTCGTCGTAGTCGTCGTAGTCGTCGTAGTCGTCGTAGTCGTCGTAGTCGTCGTAGTCGTCGTAGTCGTAGTCGTAGTCGTAGTCGTAGTCGTCGTAGTCGTAGTCGTAGTCGTAGTCGTCGTAGTCGTCGTAGTCGTCGTAGTCGTCGTAGTCGTCGTAGTCGTCGTAGTCGTCGTAGTCGTCGTAGTCGTCGTAGTCGTCGTAGTCGTCGTAGTCGTCGTCGTCGTCGTAGTCGTCGTAGTCGTCGTAGTCGTCGTAGTCGTCGTAGTCGTCGTAGTCGTCGTAGTCGTCGTAGTCGTCGTAGTCGTCGTAGTCGTCGTAGTCGTCGTAGTCGTCGTCGTCGTCGTCGTCGTCGTAGTCGTAGTCGTCGTAGTCGTAGTCGTCGTAGTCGTAGTCGTCGTAGTCGTAGTCGTCGTAGTCGTCGTAGTCGTCGTAGTCGTCGTAGTCGTCGTAGTCGTCGTAGTCGTAGTCGTCGTAGTCGTAGTCGTCGTAGTCGTCGTAGTCGTCGTAGTCCTACTCGTAGTCGTCGTAGTCGTCGTAGTCGTCGTAGTCGTCGTAGTCGTCGTAGTCGTCGTAGTCGTCGTAGTCGTCGTAGTCGTCGTAGTCGTCGTAGTCGTCGTAGTCGTCGTAGTCGTCGTAGTCGTCGTAGTCGTCGTAGTCGTCGTAGTCGTCCGTAGTCGTCGTAGTCGTCGTAGTCGTCGTAGTCGTCGTAGTCGTCGTAGTCGTCGTAGTCGTCGTAGTCGTCGTAGTCGTCGTAGTCGTCGTAGTCGTCGTAGTCGTCGTAGTCGTCGTAGTCGTCGTAGTCGTCGTAGTCGTCGTAGTCGTCGTAGTCGTCGTAGTCGTCGTAGTCGTCGTAGTCGTCGTAGTCGTCGTAGTCGTCGTAGTCGTCGTAGTCGTCGTAGTCGTGGTCGTAGTCGTCGTAGTAGTCGTAGTCTTCGTATTCGTCGTAATCCTAGTCGTCGTAGTCCTAGTTGTAGCCGTCGTTGTGCTTGTCGTCGTAGTCGTCGTAGTCGTCGTAGTCGTCGTAGTCGTCGTAGCCGTAGTCGTCGTCGTCGTCGTGGTTGTCCTAGTCGTCGTAGTCCTAGTCGTAGTCGTCGTAGTCGTCGTAGTCGTCGTAGTCGTAGTCGTCGTAGTCGTCGTAGTCGCAGTTGTCATAGTCGTAGTCGTCGTAGTCGTCGTAGTCGTCGTAGTCGTCGTAGTCGTCGTAGTCGTCGTATTCGTCATAGTCGTAGTCGTAATCGTCGTTGTGGTGGTCGTCGTAGTCGTCGTAATCGTAGTCGTCGTAGTCGTCGTAGTCGTCGTAGTCGTCGTAGTCGTCGTAGTCGTAGTCGTAGTCGTAGTCGTAGTCGTAGTCGTCGTAGTCGTCGTAGTCGTCGTAGTCGTCGTAGTCGTCGTAGTCGTCGTAGTCGTCGTAGTCGTCGTAGTCGTCGTAGTCGTCGTAGTCGTCGTAGTCGTCGTAGTCGTCGTAGTCGTCGTAGTCGTCGTAGTCGTCGTAGTCGTCGTAGTCGTCGTAGTCGTCGTAGTCGTCGTAGTCGTCGTAGTCGTCGTAGTCGTCGTAGTCGTCGTAGTCGTCGTAGTCGTCGTAGTCGTCGTAGTCGTGGTCGTCGTAGTCGTGGTCGTCGTAGTCGTGGTCGTCGTAGTCGTGGTGTCGTCGTAGTCGTGGTCGTCGTAGTCGTGGTCGTCGTAGTCGTGGTCGTCGTAGTCGTGGTCGTCGTCGTAGTCGTCGTAGTCGTCGTAGTCGTCGTAGTCGTCGTAGTCGTCGTAGTCGTCGTAGTCGTCGTAGTCGTCGTAGTCGTCGTAGTCGTCGTAGTCGTCGTAGTCGTCGTAGTCGTCGTAGTCGTCGTAGTCGTCGTAGTCGTCGTAGTCGTCGTAGTCGTCGTAGTCGTCGTAGTCGTCGTAGTCGTCGTAGTCGTCGTAGTCGTCGTAGTCGTCGTAGTCGTCGTAGTCGTCGTAGTCGTCGTAGTCGTCGTAGTCGTCGTAGTCGTCGTAGTCGTCGTAGTCGTCGTAGTCGTCGTAGTCGTCGTAGTCGTCGTAGTCGTCGTAGTCGTCGTAGTCGTCGTAGTCGTCGTAGTCGTCGTAGTCGTCGTAGTCGTCGTAGTCGTCGTAGTCGTCGTAGTCGTCGTAGTCGTCGTAGTCGTCGTAGTCGTCGTAGTCGTCGTGGTCGTCGTAGTCGTCGTAGTCGTCGTAGTCGTCGTAGTCGTCGTAGTCGTCGTAGTCGTCGTAGTCGTCGTAGTCGTCGTAGTCGTCGTAGTCGTCGTAGTCGTCGTAGTCGTCGTAGTCGTCGTAGTCGTCGTAGTCGTCGTAGTCGTCGTAGTCGTCGTAGTCGTCGTAGTCGTCGTAGTCGTCGTAGTCGTCGTAGTCGTCGTAGTCGTCGTAGTCGTCGTAGTCGTCGTAGTCGTCGTAGTCGTCGTAGTCGTCGTAGTCGTCGTAGTCGTCGTAGTCGTCGTAGTCGTCGTAGTCGTCGTAGTCGTCGTAGTCGTCGTAGTCGTCGTAGTCGTCGTAGTCGTCGTAGTCGTCGTAGTCGTCGTAGTCGTCGTAGTCGTCGTAGTCGTCGTAGTCGTCGTAGTCGTCGTAGTCGTCGTAGTCGTCGTAGTCGTCGTAGTCGTCGTAGTCGTCGTAGTCGTCGTAGTCGTCGTAGTCGTCGTAGTCGTCGTAGTCGTCGTAGTCGTCGTAGTCGTCGTAGTCGTCGTAGTCGTCGTAGTCGTCGTAGTCGTCGTAGTCGTCGTAGTCGTCGTAGTCGTCGTAGTCGTCGTAGTCGTCGTAGTCGTCGTCGTCGTCGTAGTCGTCGTAGTCGTCGTAGTCGTCGTAGTCGTCGTAGTCGTCGTAGTCGTCGTAGTCGTCGTAGTCGTCGTAGTCGTCGTAGTCGTCGTAGTCGTCGTAGTCGTCGTAGTCGTCGTAGTCGTCGTAGTCGTCGTAGTCGTCGTAGTCGTCGTAGTCGTCGTAGTCGTCGTAGTCGTCGTAGTCGTCGTAGTCGTCGTAGTCGTCGTAGTCGTCGTAGTCGTCGTAGTCGTCGTAGTCGTCGTAGTCGTCGTAGTCGTCGTAGTCGTCGTAGTCGTCGTAGTCGTCGTAGTCGTCGTAGTCGTCGTAGTCGTCGTAGTCGTCGTAGTCGTCGTAGTCGTCGTAGTCGTCGTAGTCGTCGTAGTCGTCGTAGTCGTCGTAGTCGTCGTAGTCGTCGTAGTCGTCGTAGTCGTCGTAGTCGTCGTAGTCGTCGTAGTCGTCGTAGTCGTCGTAGTCGTCGTAGTCGTCGTAGTCGTCGTAGTCGTCGTAGTCGTCGTAGTCGTCGTAGTCGTCGTAGTCGTCGTAGTCGTCGTAGTCGTCGTAGTCGTCGTAGTCGTCGTAGTCGTCGTAGTCGTCGTAGTCGTCGTAGTCGTCGTAGTCGTCGTAGTCGTCGTAGTCGTCGTAGTCGTCGTAGTCGTCGTAGTCGTCGTAGTCGTCGTAGTCGTCGTAGTCGTCGTAGTCGTCGTAGTCGTCGTAGTCGTCGTAGTAGTCGTAGTCGTAGTAGTAGTAGTAGTAGTCGTAGTAGTCGTAGTAGTCGTAGTAGTAGTAGTAGTCGTAGTAGTAGTAGTAGTAGTAGTAGTAGTAGTAGTAGTAGTAGTAGTAGTAGTAGTAGTAGTAGTAGTAGTAGTAGGTAGTAGTAGTAGTAGTAGTAGTAGTAGTAGTAGTAGTAGTAGTAGTAGTAGTAGTAGTAGTAGTAGTAGTAGTAGTAGTAGTAGTAGTAGTAGTAGTAGTAGTAGTAGTAGTAGTAGTAGTAGTAGTAGTAGTAGTAGTAGTAGTAGTAGTAGTAGTAGTAGTAGTAGTAGTAGTAGTAGTAGTAGTAGTAGTAGTAGTAGTAGTAGTAGTAGTAGTAGTAGTAGTAGTAGTAGTAGTAGTAGTAGTAGTAGTAGTAGTAGTAGTAGTAGTAGTAGTAGTAGTAGTAGTAGTAGTAGTAGTAGTAGTAGTAGTAGTAGTAGTAGTAGTAGTAGTAGTAGTAGTAGTAGTAGTAGTAGTAGTAGTAGTAGTAGTAGTAGTAGTAGTAGTAGTAGTAGTAGTTAGTAGTAGTAGTAGTAGTAGTAGTAGTAGTAGTAGTAGTAGTAGTAGTAGTAGTAGTAGTAGTAGTAGTAGTAGTAGTAGTAGTAGTAGTAGTAGTAGTAGTAGTAGTAGTAGTAGTAGTAGTAGTAGTAGTAGTAGTAGTAGTAGTAGTAGTAGTAGTAGTAGTAGTAGTAGTAGTAGTAGTAGTGTAGTAGTAGTAGTAGTAGTAGTAGTAGTAGTAGTAGTAGTAGTAGTAGTAGTAGTAGTAGTAGTAGTAGTAGTAGTAGTAGTAGTAGTAGTAGTAGTAGTGTAGTAGTAGTAGTAGTAGTGTAGTAGTAGTAGTAGTAGTAGTAGTAGTAGTAGTAGTAGTAGTAGTAGTAGTAGTAGTAGTAGTAGTAGTAGTAGTAGTAGTAGTAGTAGTAGTAGTAGTAGTAGTAGTAGTAGTAGTAGTAGTAGTAGTAGTAGTAGTAGTAGTAGTAGTAGTAGTAGTAGTAGTAGTAGTAGTAGTAGTAGTAGTAGTAGTAGTAGTAGTAGTAGTAGTAGTAGTAGTAGTAGTAGTAGTAGTAGTAGTAGTAGTAGTAGTTTAGTAGTAGTAGTAGTAGTAGTAGTAGTAGTAGTAGTAGTTTAGTAGTAGTAGTAGTAGTAGTAGTAGTAGTAGTAGTAGTAGTAGTAGTAGTAGTAGTAGTAGTAGTAGTAGTAGTAGTAGTAGTAGTAGTAGTAGTAGTAGTAGTAGTAGTAGTAGTAGTAGTAGTAGTAGTAGTAGTAGTAGTAGTAGTAGTAGTAGTAGTAGTAGTAGTAGTTGTAGTAGTAGTAGTAGTAGTAGTAGTAGTAGTAGTAGTAGTAGTAGTAGTAGTAGTAGTAGTAGTAGTAGTAGTAGTAGTAGTAGTAGTAGTAGTAGTAGTAGTAGTAGTAGTAGTAGTGTAGTAGTAGTAGTAGTAGTAGTAGTAGTAGTAGTAGTAGTAGTAGTAGTAGTAGTAGTAGTAGTAGTAGTAGTAGTAGTAGTAGTAGTAGTAGTAGTAGTAGTAGTAGTAGTAGTAGTAGTAGTAGTAGTAGTAGTAGTAGTAGTAGTAGTAGTAGTAGTAGTAGTTAGTAGTAGTAGTAGTAGTAGTAGTAGTAGTAGTAGTAGTAGTAGTAGTAGTATGTAGTAGTAGTAGTAGTAGTAGTAGTAGTAGTAGTAGTAGTAGTAGTAGTAGTAGTAGTAGTAGTAGTAGTAGTAGTAGTAGTAGTAGTAGTAGTAGTAGTAGTAGTAGTAGTAGTTAGTAGTAGTAGTAGTATTCTCAACAGTCTATTAGGACGATGCGAGAAGCTGTTCTCTATAAGGAACAGATCAAATAATGGTACAACTTTTCCATGACATTTCATCAATACATTTTCAGAGATAAACATGGATGCAATTGCAAATTATGTTACACAGAGTAATCAGAATCGTTCTGCTATTTTTACCTGCCATTGAATCAGGATTCTTCACAATCACATGACAGATATTTGGGCCGAGAGAAAAAATGTAATGAAAGGGGCTGTTGTCCGAAATGTTATGTGTATGTGTTTCAGAAATTTATTCAGACACCATGGATACCGTTTTCGAATGCGTTATCTAGGGACTGTGATGTCCCGAACATCTTAATCACGTTTTGGACGGTTAAATGCTTACTAATAGCAAGCTTAAAATTGCAAAGAGTATAGCATGTTCTGATATCACTTGGAAGTTTGTTCCAAATCTTTGAGTATTGGGTTAGAAAGAAACGTTCTCTGATTCTCGTAGTAAATTTTGGAATCATGACCTTTACCTCTTTGTTACGTATTGGGTATCTGTTGTTTACAGATATGTGAACACCGCTTTCAGGACTGCGAATTTGACAATTTATGATTCTGTAAAGAAAACATAGGTTCAGCTTCATTATCCGAAGCCAAACTGGGTCAAATCCAAGTTTATCGCATCGCTCCTGTATGTCAACTTTGAGGAATATCCACATAGCTTTTTCGTGAAGCGTCTCTGGACCCTCTCAAGAGCGTGCTGGTCCAGCATTTCCGTAGAGGAAAAGTTAAACGTAACTGAATATCGCACGCCCAAGTCGCGAATTGTCCTGCATTGCGAGATATAGGCACCTTGTAGTAATAAACTGTCTGGCGGTACTTGGCATTTGTACGACAAAATATTACACTTGTCCACGGCAAATGACATCTGCCACAGTTGGCACCAGGAGTCAAGGGCAGGATAGGTTCATACTGAAATGAGGACGTAAGGCTCCGAAGTATTGCACGTGGTTGTGAGTAGACAACTTAATGTCATCAGCAAAGATAAATGCAACACCATTTTCTTATTCTCTGGAATATATCGTTAATATAAATTAGAAAAAGATAGTGGACCAAGAACACTCCCTTGAATCACTCCCCTAGGTGATTGCTTTCGGTTTACAGAAATGGTCCGCCTATGCGCACAACCTGCTGTCTACCAATTAGATATGAAGACAGCCAAGGAGAACATCGGTTCTCCAATGCCATAAGCCCTTTAGTTTGTTTAGTAACCTTTCTGTGATGCACTCTATCAAAGGCTTTTTGCATATCCAGGAACAGGATTTCGACACTGTTTCCGTTGTCATGGCAGTCGTTGTGTAGGTTTAAAAAAGTCAGTCTGGCATGTAGCGCAGGATCGACATGCATGAAGACCGTGTTGCGAATTGCTGATGATGTTACTTTTGTTCAAGAATATAAATAGTGTCATTTTCACTATCCTTTCCATTATGCTAGATACGATGGGTGTGTGATTGATGGGACGAAAATTTTTAACCTCGTGGGCAGCGCCATTTTTATGTCGCGGGATAACAAATAAAGTTTTCCATTGGGTAGGGTATACTCCGTTGTTAAAAAGAGTGTAAAGAGGTTGAGCAAAAGCAGCAGGAAGTCACTACCACTGCTTTTTATTAAACATGGGAAATCCCATCAGGGCGTGCGCTCGTTGAGGAGTATAAGCGAGCGACTTGACTAGTGATTTTCGCTATAGTGAATTCCACTGTGCATAGACCTTCATTATTGTGCGGCATGATAAATGTTGGTGTATCTGATGATTCAGTGAGCATTGATTCGGCAAAATAAGCACTGAAAGCTTCGCAGATATCACCTGGTGCGTCGTAGTATGTTCCATCAGGCGTGGTGATAAAACTGAGATTGTCACTGCAACGCGAACCCCGGGCACGGAATAGTTTGGCTAGCTCAGCTGTTTTGCTAGGGCCATTCAGAGCTTTATACTCTTCTAGAATGAGAGTTTTGTCACGTTGATGCCTCTGTTCTTCCACGAGCTTCGACTGCTGTAATAATAGCGCAAAGTCAGCACTTAACTTGAATTTCTGACGAATCTTATGAAGCTTTCGCGCTGCCTTCAATGCCTTGCGATCGGATTTAGGTTTGGTTTGGTAAGCACATTTTAGTGGTATTGCTGAATCGATGCAGAAGCCGATTATACTATAAAACAGGTCCGTCGCATGTTGAGGGCATGAAGAGAGAAATAATTTATCCAATTCCATCGAACGAACCAGGTCCTTGAATGAGTCCCATTTGACAGAACTGAGCAGACGGTAATGCATTGTTTGCTGTATATCGGCCATGCGTAGTCTTAGGCGGCATTTGATTACGCGATGATCGCTCCCTGGAAATTCATCAAGAACGTTAACACTGATTGCAGGTATGCCCAATGAAAAAATGAGATCCAGATTACTTTTACCTCTAGTGGGTTGGGAGACTTGTTGTTGCCAACCCTTCATTTGGATACAGAATATTGTGTTAATTCAAATGAGCGGTTCCTATGGCCATGAAATCGAAGGCAGATTGAAATCACCTCCAATAATCATATGTAAAAATGGTAGGACAGCGGCATATTCTAGGTCTTCTTGACTGCAGTTTGGTGTATATGCTTCCCAAAAGCAGCTGTTGCAGATTAACAGATATCGTCAGCCAGAGTGATTCCTGAACATTGTTCAACACTGGGTTATCGAATGTCGCTGCTGTGAGCAATTTTTTCAGATAAATTACACAGCCACCACCTCTACGATCAGGCCGAAACCTCATAAACTTGTTATATCCGAAAATAATTAACTGCGTGTCAGACATGCCATTCTAACACCAAGATTCGGTTATAAATAGTATATCAGGATTATTCACCAAAACAAATGAGCGTAGTGTGTAGATCTTAGAGTAAAGAGAGCGAATGTTTATCAAAAAAACTGAGATAGATGTGAGATATGAGGAAGATTCTTTAGATCGTGTTATAAACACTGGAGTTTCAAGCTGTGTGCATGGGCCAAGGTTAGAAATTGTTGAAAAGTGCGCTTATTGCCAACGGTGGAAAATGATTTGGAGGTGGCCACAGCAGAGGGGGTTGAGACTGAGTATGGCCCTCTAGAAAATGGTTTGAGGGAAAAAGTCCATGATTACTGCAATAGTCTGTGATAGCTGGAGAGTTGTGTTGTATCCTCTG
>CALYDF020002243.1:0-40062 GCA_944474145.2 Dicrocoelium dendriticum | reverse complement strand
ACAGTTAAAATATCAGGTATGTGCTGTTGCAGACTACTATGAGGTCGGCTACTCGCGCTGAAATTTGAGCCTATTTATACTGGCCCTAGAATGAGTACAAAGTGACATTCCAGTTTCATAAAGTTTCGTGAAAGCGGCGGTTCCTTCAAAAGTCGGTTTTGTCAAGCGGTTGTCTTATTCCGAAGCACACCTACTGGATTCATTGCTAAACTCAGGTAACTTTCTCTGCCTCTATCTCCCTGATTACTTGGTGTTGAGACCAGTTATGTGCAGCTTGACAGAGAGTTTTTACGCACGTTACGGCACGCTTCAAACTTGTTTACCTTTGTTTTAGACTGGATAAACAGGTTTAATCACATTAGGGCCCCATCAACTTTTATTTGATGATGGGTGGTTGTTTTATAATTGCAATTTTTGCCATCAATTGGGAAAGCCAACAAAGTTAACGTTTCCCACATATAATTCTGCCAAGAGACTGAACTAATGTCAACCAGGTAAGCTGTTAAAATATGTGCGAGAATCAGTGACGTAAGGGCGGCGTGCATCAATACAAATCAAAAAATCTCATAGGCTGCATCCTCAATGGTTAGTGAAATCCACAGTCTCAATTCAACCTGCGCTGAATATCACTCCTGCCTCTACCCTAGCAATCACTTCCTTGTTATTTATCCTGCCGAATTCAGACGCAGCCCGACTTCAGAGCCACGAGTTCTGCTCATGCTCACCGAGACGGGATTGATGTATAAGAATACCGAATGCAATGACTCCGCCCAGAATGTCACTGCTCTGGAAACAAAGTACAAAGTTTTCAATTACTGCCAAGAAAACCTTCGATTTCAATATATTGACAGCCCGTAACGTGTGTGCAAAGCAACCGTCAAGAATAATCCACTACAACACAGCTTACGTCGGGTTCAGCACTGCGAGTGTGTCAGTGGAATTTGACAACGAGCGAGAGCTCTTTTAATCATAGCTACATGCGTGGGGTTCTTTGGGATAGAACCGTAATGTGACTATGCCATTCGATGATATTGCTACGAAAATGAGTATCCCGCATGAAGGCACTACATTACCTACTACCAAGCGTTGTCAGCGCTTGTGGAAGAAGATTTGTGGACATTCACTATTAAGTATCATTCAACACATCAGCTTTATAATGTTCCCTCGCAACAACAACACCAAACTTGTCCGATTGGGATACGGTCACAAGGACATACAATTCCCAGGTTTACTTCAGTGTAGATCATGCTCCCGATTGAGGTTGCGCATCACAAGCTAAAACTTTGCACTTTACTCCGAAGTCCGGTCGTGTTGTTCTGTCCTTGCCATTCTAAAACAAGGAAACTAGTTCCTTTGAGAAAATTATTTGATTTAGTAGGTCATGTGGTTTATGTCCGCCAGTTTAATATATTTAGTGGTTAACATGGTTTGTATTAAAAATGTGGTTAATACTGTACTGATGCAATCATTGTAAAGTTCATGCAGCTTTCCTCACATAATAAAGTGTAGTTAAATAAGTTGCAAAATTTCGATTGTCGTAAGACCATGTTACAATTGGTTCGCAATGTGCACTGCGAAACAAAAGCTATTACAGGCTGATCAGTGTCCGCTAGTTGAACCATGACCAAGTACCTACCCAACCTTCCACGGATAATATCATTGTCCATATGGAAAGATATTAACATGGAACAAATTCGAAGCTTCCAACTTAAGTTGTGGTATACTGTCTTCGAACGAAACGTCTTCGATAAACTGCGCAGGTTCGGATAATGGCTTCTACCTTTTGTCGCTCTGTTTTGGAATTGAATGCATCGCACTTTTACTCAAACGTTATTCCTCCCCAACGATAACGCTGTGCTAGCGGTGGGTCATGCTCATGTGTGGTCAGTAATGGAGACTCTATATGTCTGCCGCAGAACCATAAGAAACGCGGAGCTAGAAGGCCATCATCATTAGAGGTGAAAGCAAAGGGAATGTGGCGAAAATTAGAGAAGCGCAGACGCCAACACTAAACCAAGTGAAGTGATGGAACGAAGGTGAAAAGATGCAATTTTATTGTCTATTTCTTTTGGTGCAGTGCAATCCAGGGAGCTACCATTCAATCTTAACTCACATTCAACTGGTTAGAGAATAATCCAATGAAAGTTAAGTCCCTTCCGAATACGGCTATTACTTTGTGTAAGAGATTATTACGCGAATAACAAAACATCGGTGTTTGTATCCTATTGGTGCTTTGTATCTGAACTTGAAATGCGGGACTTGTGTTTATGTATTCGAATTTGCCGTTTTATCCAAATGCACTGGTCACCGCTCGGTTATTTTGAGATACGTTACTTAGGTTCTATTAAATGTTGTGCTCACCTAAGATTTACACGTAGAGGTAGACGACCTTATCTAAATCGTTATCAACTTTACTGAATGCGACTTAATTGGCGTCACTCACTGAATTCATGGCACTGGTGGGACGTCGAAGAATAGCTTCCTATGCATCAAATTAAAGTTGAGATAATAAAATGCATGTGGAAGCCAAGTGCCTCGTCAAGCTTGTAAGCCTAATGATTGCACGCTGCTTTTGCATATTTGTGTTTTTCACGCATATTAGTGTCTGTGTATAAGGGAAGCCATACCATCAAAGACGAAAGCTTGATCACTGGGTGGTGTTGTCAATAGGGAAGCACACGTGAATATCCCTTGCAGTCGGGACGGCAACTTTCCTGACAGATGCGCAGTTACAACTAAAAAATGTGTTTTATTTGGCATTTCAGTCAAGATCGAGATTATCTATTTTGGACTGCGTGATTCTACTGAAGCGTTACAGTCTTAATCAACGTTGGGTTCCAGAACATAGATAGCTAATTATATTTTCTTTGTTCTAGTTGAAGTGTAAACTTGTTTTGCTCTACCTACGTGTGTTTTCCAGGTTTCAGACTTTGGATTCGGTAGAAAATGCCCAGTTTACCCATTTTAACTTGTAGACTTCAAAACACAACTTGAACAGGCACTTTCATCATAAACGAGCAACTATTGTTTGTCTTTAGTTTTAAGGAACAACAACGCTTTATAACGCCCCATCTATTCCAGGTTTCACACGACTGACTGACAATTTGTGGTAACTCACATCATACTTATTGCTGGCTGAATTTTCGAATACTATGGGGATCTCTAGTAGAGCAATACAAAAGTTGTTGGTAAGACTACGAAAATACGGAGTACATCCAGACAAGTTAGTTGGTGCAATGGAAACCTGTTAATCCAGAAACGATAATGGCTGCTATTAATTCGACAACAGTATTAATAAACCGCAGGTGAATATCTGAAGCATTCGTGGAGAAGGTAAACGCGCAACAAAATGCTTGGTACGTGGCGTGGAAAGCTGTGTCATTAGAAGGTTATGATATATGCGAAGCCAAAAATTTGGACACAGAAATAATAACAATCTGCTTAATTCGAACAGCTTATTTGATTAATCTGAAGCTGGTCTATTACGAAACGTTTATTCAAGTATAAATAGCTACTTATAAGATACCGTGATGTGATAATTACAAAGTCAAAATTACGGTGTGCAAAACGGAATCTCACGTAGATTAATCGATACTGCGGAATTAACACCAATCGCCAAGCCTTTAGCAGTTATACGGTATGATTTAAGTTTTGAATACTTTTCGTTTTTTAGACTCTGAACATGGACTTATATCAAGTTTGCTGTTATTCGGGTTTTCACTGTCAGGCCAACTACGGCACATTTACAGAGTTGCTATACAGAATCACTAATGGAAAATATGGATGAAAATATGGATGTAAATATCTTGTCGTTGTTTTTAAAAATATGCATTATTTGTTATTAACAGGCTTTCCATTCCTCAAATCACACAGACTCCGAACTCTGTTTAAATATAAGAAGAAAGAATAGAACTAATTCTTTTCCAAATCGTGAATTTTCCACTTATACATGTTGCAACTATTTTATCCTTTGTTGGAATCATGATCATTAGTTCAATTTTACTCAATTTTATTGAGTTATGCTGCAGCATTTTGGGATGGCGCTCACTTCAGTAGGTACGCTTGATCTTCGCATTAGATTAGAGTATATGCATAAGCAGATTCTTATGGTGCTAATAATGTACAGACCTTTATTCGCTTTATGATGTCCAAACATCAATTTCCCACTCTAAGTTAAATGACGCGCATCATCAACCGCACCAAGTTTGGAGGTTAGAAAGCCCATATTTTGAGATGGTTTGCCATTGCCTATGTATTTGTAACACCTTTGCATTCGTTCTCCTCTATTCACTCACTTAGATTTACCTTCCATGTTCTCATCGCAAACACCTGCGCGAACATTCATTCAGGTTAGCTCAACGAGCGTAATTAGGGTCACTCAAGTAACATTAACGAACATACGCGAATCATATTGTACCCCGGTATTGTACCTTTTGCAACCTTTGACAGAGAAATACGCACAAGTTTTCCAAACACTGAGTCACTCAGAAGAGTAAGTGCTCTCAAACGGAGCCAAGTACATGTTCTCTGGGAAGACACATCAGCAAAGGCTGTTGACCACAAAGAATTAAATCTGTCAGACACTCTGTTATATTACTTGATCGGCCGCGTAATTTGCAGCTCAGGGCAGCTCCCAGCGAAAAGGACAATCGTTTAAGCAAAGCCAAAATATTTCGAAAGACATTGCGTTGTGTTACGGCACGCCTACTTCAATGCTGATCAATTCGCTTTGCAAACAGACAAGCAAAGAGCCGCGCGCATGTGAGCTGAGCTTTTCGAATGCTACGACGTTTACCGGAGATGCATCCAAACACAATAATGTATTAATCGGAGGGTTGCAGCTGGTAATCAAATGATACCACGCCGTTTGCGACCAAAAAGAAAGGAGCACATGTTTGCCATTCATTCCCGAGCAATGTCATAACAGGAATCCAATTACTCAGATGTTAGGTGTACCAAGCTTTCAACAGGCGAAGTGCGGCTGCACAAGTGCAGAAAAATATCGCCCTGGTTTTGCAAAATACGCATGCTTATAATAATACTAGGGAATATCGTACATAAATCAGCTCAGAAGCGCGACAGAGCAGTGGGGGCGTCTGAAGCAAATAGCGTATTCCAGTGCGTACTAGTAAGAAAATAGGAGCAAGCTGCTTACTTCCCAAACTGGTTTCGCATCAAGTATGAGTAAGCAACCTATGTTGTAAATACAAATGCTCAGCCATGACTTCGTAAGTCAGTCAGCGCGTAAATTCCATCAGTTGCCCAGACGCAAATGAAATGGCCCCATTGCCAATCGTCAAGATAAGAGCCCTGCGAGTATAACACAGCCCTGGTATATCTTAGCATATGTCAGGCTTTCCTCAACGGGTATTACAACAGTGACCTAAAAGCATTAATGGAAAGCATTCTGCACTACAGCTATTTCTTTTATAACACAAGATTCACAGCGGTAGTAGGCCATTTGATAGACTGAGTTTATACCTACTTTAATATATTACAGCATACGAACGGGATTCGTTAGAGTAACGACTAAAGACTTTGCCAAGAGGTTCACTGATCTGAGCAAACCTCCTTCGGAAATCAAACTAGTTTGTGTTGCTACAGCAATGCCGATTTTCGGGGCAGAAATGCCAGTTGGCGGAAGTAAACACCTTGATTTCGGATCGATCGGAAACTCCCTTCTTCAGCGGATTTAGCAGCGTCGGTTTCTGGGCTAATTATCTGAAGCAATTGGGTTGGACTACGACATTTCACATGGATAAGTGCTGGACGACACTTATTTCAAAACGTTATTTACGACCTCGCAGATGTCATCGACCGAACTGTAGCTTTTCTTTGATGACGGCAATGTATGGCGTGTGCTCCGTATTCAGGTGTATCACGATCTACTGCAATGGAAATTAAATGATGCCCATGCCTGGTCAAAGTCGAATCCGCTCTAGCCCAAAGGTTTAATCAAACGCAAGCAGTCAAAAGACCACTAGTCTTAAAGTTGGCATTTTGACCCCTGCCTCACAGAAGCCCAACCTTTATGCACTGAGTCAAAATAAGCTCTTCTTTTCAGTAAACCGAAAGCCAACATGTAGATTTGCTAAGAGCACTTGCTTGTAGTTCAGTCACCAACTACTGTTCCCAAAAGTGCTCAATATGTATAAGAGTCCGTATGTTCAGTAAGCAATTTAAGTCTGGCAACCCGTTAAAATGACATGGTAGAAATAGAGAGCTGTTAAGCCAAGACTAACTAAAAATATAAACAGCCATTTGTCCCTGTCATACAAAATGTGGCTGAAAGTAATAGGGGTGCACGGCAAAATTGTCGTCTAATTGGTGCCCTCTCCTCGCTTGTTAAATTCGGAAGCCACAGTTATGTTTTCAGCTATTGCATGAACATTTTCCATAACATCAAACCGTGGGGTCATAAGCTGCAAATGTGAAAAACAGCCGATTGCAATGTCATCGGAATATTACCCATCAAAATCTTTCAATTTTGGATCACTTTTCCGATGTGTCATTTCCGTGCCATGTTAGTCGCTTCCAAAAGCTAATGAAAGAGGCACGGCTCTACTTGTATAATTTGAGCAAACTGCAGACTTACGCTGTGGTCACGTGCGCACCTCCAAAAAATGCTTGTAGGCGGACGGTACAGAGCGTCCCAGACAGAGGGCGTCTGGGATGTCTTCCGGAGCTTCTTCCCTAAGACAATGGAACACGGTGCGGACGCTTTCGTTCTGAATAGGTTGTGAGATATTTACTCCTCCATCGGTTCATAGCCTTTGTCATGATGTTAAAATAGACGACGTATAGTAGGCCAGTAGATTCCAAGAGCAAAGCTTGAACATCCGTTAGAATTTCATTGTCGGGTTTGTAATCAGGAAAGCGTACTTCGATTGAAGCGTGCAATTTGAATTATATTGACGGTTCACAGTATAGGAAAGCTCAGCCACAACTATTGCTGGGGTTATCAAATCACTAACTATCCTCAAGATAGCTATCGTAAAACCTAACAATAAGCTAAGTTAAGCACTTTAAATTCTTCCAAAAGAAGGGGGCAAAGTGTCTACGCGAAAATCATCCGATAAATCAGTATTTATTCATTGTTCTTGTGTTGCAGATTGAAACGTAGATTTAACATGCAGTGAACTTCCCAACTGCAGGAATGAGGGAACAATTCACAATCCCAAGTACCCAGACAATGATCGTGGCTCCAAGTTCTGTAATTATCAGATTAATTTTCCTTCTGACAACCAAGTTGCTCTGAACTTCGCTGAGATTTATGTAAGTTCCCTTGGCTGGTTTGTCCATGACTAAGTGGCGTATAGCACCCAGTGGGAGCTTCCTAAAACTTGTCCTTCGTGTCCAGTAAGGTGTTGTGGTCGGCAGGGATGTGCGCGAAGGCTTACGTCTTAACAAAACAATGCACACAAGTTAATTTGAATAAGTGTTGTGATTGTTATGCAACCTAAGTTTTCATTCGTTGGTTTCTCTTCTAGTCGGTTTATTAGAACTGGGAATTGTTGTGTTCGACAGCCTTGACGGTATGTCCAGACCGATCGGACACCTGTGGTACCCGGATAATAACCTACTCTTTTCTACTGGAAACACTATCACAGCATTGCTGATTGTTGAATAAAGTAATGAGGTTTGGCAATTCAAAGGAAATCATTCGGCGGGTATGTGGCATCTTATACACATCATATATAATTGTAATTTGCAGCAAACATTGCTTAAAATGATTAAGAACTGTTTGTATAACTGATGGGACAAACCATTAAATTGCCTCTCTTTTGCATATTGCCGCTGAAACAATACTAACACGTTTATTTGCACTCGCTATAATTGGCAACTTTTTGGCTTATATCAAATTTTCTCCGTGGATATCGATTACTCGGAGTGGCATGAATGCTTATCATCTTGCATAACCAGGGTACTTGTAAACTGATAATCCAAGTATTTGTTGCCTTACATGCTAAAATGATAACAACGTCAGGGCTTACTTATCATGTCCCTGGGCTAAATTGTAAGTTAGAAAGCATCACTTAACCGCTATGTATTGCGGCTCGTGAACGACGGTCCTGTAGATGTCAATCTACTGAACGCTTGGCTGCTAGATGTATTAAAAATGGATAAAGCCGTACCTTTTGAGCTGATTTTGTCTACTGTCATGAATTTTTTTGGTATATCTGGGCTATCAACAGATTATAATTAACTTACTATTGTATAACAATATAGAAACAAGAATGCTTTGCAGTATTTGTTATTCGTTTACTTGGGTTACCACAATCAATCCAATGCCATGATAATTTTCATGAAGCTCTACAATCCAATGCTGCTAAATTAGCTGATGGATTTGCTATCAGGTCTTCCATGATTACCTTGACCTACAGATAAAATCTACCTTTATATTGATTAAAAAATTACCCCTTTGAACTGCTTATTAGTGAAAGATACCATTTTACGTAACAGTTCAGCGAGCTTCTTTTGTAAGCAGATACGTATTACTGTGGTGATAATTTCTGCGGATCGAAGCTAAGCTCCACGGTGACTGCTTAGTTGTCACATGCATTCAGGCGGGTAAAGTACGATAACATTTTTAATGTAAAGAGATACTCAAGCAAGTACAATTTAACTGAGAAAATAATCCCGGAGATGACATCAGAAGCAAAAGACGGTTAGGCGGACAAGTGTGTTTTCGATGGTTCGCATCAGGCCAATACAAAATAGGAATAACACAAACACAGTGTATTTACATTCGAGGAATCAATAGTGGATTTACCGGTCAATAAGATCTACTGATGACATTGACTTTGGCATCATGGATAGAAGGGTCAAGTTTGAATTAATGACATGGGGAAGTTTGAGGCCATGGTTGCTGTAGGGCCTGTAGAAAATTATTTTTTGTACATAAATCGGGGTTATAGAGCCGGATGGCGATTCCCTCAGCTGTCGATAATAGGCGACATAGGACGGCCCGCGTGTGGCGTCCAGATATCATGTAGATAGGCCGGAAGGCCACTTGATCCTACGCTTGGTGATTTGAGTCGACCAAATGCCATAGCACCGCGCTGACTAGTGTGGGTTGGTTTGCTATGCTTCTAGGAGAGATGCATCACATCCATGATATTAATAGCTAGCAAACCGCAGCTTCACTTCGGACATGAGGGTTTTGACACTGCTTCCTCTCACGATATCACTCCCCAAACGCACCAGGAAAGGATAACCTAAACAAAATGCAGCTGTAGCAGAAATTGAAACCTCAGATATTGAAAAATTCGGCTGCATTTTAGCCGTACAAAAGCACGCGTTAATGCGACAGTCAAACTGAATAAAGGGCAAAAACTGATAAATTTCAGAATTATTTTTGAAGCGAACGGCGCAAAAATTGGGATAATTCGGTCAGCACATGATTTAGTGAGTTCGTTAATTGTTACGTTCATTAGATAGACAAGCAAACATATGACCTAGGATTTTTCTAAGTTTGCAAGTAAATGAGCAGTACATGGGTATATCAAATGTTTTCTGCTTTTTATTATTGAGGAGAAGTCGTTACATTTATTACGAAACTAGCCCCAGACGTAAAATAGCATCTATGACGGGTTTACAGATTTGTTGAGACTAACGCATTTCGTAGTTGCAAAGGTTTTCCTTAAAATCTTTACAACTAAACGAATTACAATAATGCTTTGGATATTTACAACCGATGCGCCATGCTACTCCCACTAACTGCACGTGCTAAATCAATTGAGTACTCTGAATTCGCTTATTGGTCCTTGTTTCTCATTGGCTCGTTTGGTCCTATATGTTGTCACTTGGCTCCGGTTAGGAGCAGATTACAGTTTCACACGTACCAGCGGGCGTTGATACTTTTCCTACATCTAAACTGACTGCGGGTCCATACACGGATTAAGAATACACTATCGGTACATAACAAATATGAAAGTGAATCTAGTGTTGCTGAATTACTGACAGGAAACTGTAATGACATTGGGCGTAACAATTTATAATGGATGAAAGGTTGCTCCTCAGTGGATAAAAAGCCTTCACGTGCTACGTGTTTAAGACCATCATCTACACAACATGCCAAGGCACAATGTTGATAGACAACCAGATAGTTTTCATTGATTAGGCAATTTTGGCATTACCACCACCTTGTGGTTTTCATTAATCAACCTCACTGCAATCTTCGTATCACTTACACTTTAGACACTATATCCAACAGTGAAGGTTTGACTTAGACTCCGAGTTCATTATCTGTATTCCGGTTTGGATTGCCAGCTAGGCAAACAATGTTGGTGTTTCCAAATAACCGTTTACTGAATTCCTTCATGGGCATTGCGCTATTCTAGATGCCGCATTTTTCAACAAAAATACGGGTGGAACTAAGCTCCACATGATTAGGTAAACACAAAATATTCAGATTTATTTGTCGTTCTAAACCAAAACATTTTTCACGACATACAGACAATGTCACGTGTTTCTTTAATGTGAAAGTACTCTCGGGATACCCATTATGAGACACACCACGCTCAACAACTGCCATAAACGCCTATCAACTAGATTGAAAAACAAATTTCATATTGTCGTTTAAGAGAAAATTATCCTCGTAGAATATTTGGCATATCTGTTGTAAATCTCTCAAAGTGTGACCTGGTAAAGTTAAGTATATCGGAAAACCCAATGCTATCCAATCCAGTAAGATCAGGTGCTAAGTATTATCCTTCCGACACCTAATTGTCTAATTCTTGGCAGCGCTATTCGGTTTTCCGTGATTTGGATATACTGGCTTACTATAACCCGAATTGATCCTAGCAGCCGGAAAATATCGCATGCAAGAAATCGGAACTAGATTGTTAGGAAAAACGCTCGTACACATAAACCTCTTGACAACTCGTCAGATGAACACGAGACCGTAGGTGAACAATTGTTTTCGATTTTTCTCTGCAGATCATTACAATCATAATTAAGGGAAAGTAATGAACTGAAATCTACTCATTGGGTCAAGTTCGATAGCCGCACGCTGCTGGTCTTCTTCCTCGCCATTACGTAAGTTTAGCCCGGCGGAATAATTAAAGAACAATATCACTGATGTGGAGCAGTCATGACGCCGCACAATTTGAGCACGTTAGAGGAGCTTGTAATCTCACATACGAAATACTCGGCATATTCATCTGCTGCTAACCTCGAATACGGTGCAATCTAACAAGGACCCACCAGACACTGCACAGCCTAACTCGTATTTGCAGCACTTTCCAGAACCAAAGCGTTTACCCTCCAATGAGTGAAGAGACATTGGATTGAGTGCAAGGTATATTCGTTTACAATACAGCTGAATTCTGTTCCCATTTGTGTGCACCTTCTCTGTGAATGAACTTTCTTAAACGATTCGTTCTGCACCGACACTAAGCGTAGGACACCACGTGGATCCCGCATTACATATTTACATTCATTTGTCTGGCATTAATCTTAAGTTGAATACCAGAAACAAGAAAATATTTTGTACTAGCTTTAATATCGAAACAAAGCGGAATGCTCGACTACGGTGTCATATCACCGAAGAAACAACTCTGAAATTGATTTTCTTGCAAGGATTATAAGATTTCCTAAGGGCTTAATCAACCAGGGTTGTTTGCATGTTCAATGTAACTAGCCTAAAATCATTGTTATGCCGTCATTTTAATCCATTGGAATACAGGTTCGGTAGCCAAGGTAACTACACTTTAGAAATCACAGTAGGAATAATTTCGTATTTTATACAATTAGGGTGGTTGGTGTTATGTATGAAAACAGTAGATGGAACAAATAGTGTCTTAAGTCGAATGCAAAAACATAGCCCTCAAGCAAACATTCGCTCTTCATGCTGGTACATCATATTTCAGCATGCTGTGCACAAGATTGATTGAGTGCTACGTTTATGCATTTTGAATTAGACATCTTGTTTGTTCATTCTACTAATTTCAGAAATTTCCCCACTAGCCACGATGGTATAAAATACGAAAATATTATTACCATTCATTGATGCATCAACAGGTATTCTTGATAGGAACAGCAGGATGGAACATTGATGAAAAGCAGTATTAGATAACGCCTCTCAATTTAGCGCATGCACAAAAACTGATGGCGCAATTGACAGAGCTCCAGATATTAGGCATAAAGTTTAGTTTAGAAATTCGCAAGAAAGCATGCCCGGGCGTCTACATGCATCTTGCTAATAACATCATCAACGGCCGTGCTAGACGGCATACTACGTCTGGAAATAGGTTTTAACGAACGTAGAAAGTATTTGTGCGCTTTTTTGTTAGTGCTGATGTTATTATGAGTGGGGGACAGTGAAGTTAGTGAGGCTGCATGCACTCCGTTGCGTATTTGAAAATCAAGTCGCGACGCACCGAAAGCATTCTAAGTCTGAAGTCCGAAGGCGATATCCATCTAACAGTGCGAAACGGGTCCGAGTGATGAATAAGTAAAATTACTTTTGGGGATGTAAAAGCCGCATATATTTGACTGTTCACATCATGGCTATGGGTTGATATTTCACTGTCAGAAAAGAATTGGCGTTTAAGACAGCTACCAGCTTAACAGACGGAAGAAAAACAAATATGGCATAGCGAAATTCAGTAATGTTCCAAGTGAGAGACCAGAACAAATAGCACATCACAAACTCGCTCAGATCGTTTTGTAAAATTGGTTTCTCAAAATTTTCTAGCTGCATGTTTCATAAAAACATGATTAGCATGTTTGCGTTAAACATTTTGGAAGATATATGGAGTGTTCCATATGTAAATGTAATGCGGGGGAGAGTATCACTTCTCCTAGAACGCTACGACCGGAGAACAGTGCAGTGTACAGTCTTTCTTTCAACTGACTGAAGTGACTACGGTTTGTCAAGTAGTCTGTGATTACCTTATAGACATTTGTTTGAAGAACAATCGCGACCAATAATTTTAACAGGATTGATTCGTTTACTCCTGGAAAGTGATATGATATTCTAGGTGCTCGATAAGCAGGGCTTTACATTCTTTTACAGTGCAGATGATACCGAAAGTATAATATACAACACGATATGCGGTATGGAGGTTTTGGGCACTTAGGCTAATTGGTACACATGGTCTGCTAGACCCGCGTGGAACTGTGGGGTAAAACAAGTTTCGTTAATACATTCCACATCATCGGCATCCGTGCAATCAGATGATATCTTTGATTCCACTTCTTCGGCAAAGTAATTATCTTTAGGAGTCTCAAAATATCAGGCAGTATATCGACTATAACACGCCGAGTGAATTAGGTGGAAATTTTACTACTCACAGTCTGTGTGTATCTCTCTCTTTTCCTCCTCACTCCGTTGTTGTTGTTGAGAGAGATACACACAGACTGTGAGTAAGGGGTAAAAATTTCCACCTATTCACTCAGGCGTGTTTAGTCGATATTACTGCCTGCTATTTTGAGATCCTAAAGATAATTACTTTGCCGAAGAAGTGGAATCCCATAGATTTCATCTGATTGCACGGATGCCGATGATGTGGAATGTATTAACGAAACTTGTTTTACCCACAGTTCCAGGGGTCTCAGACAGACCATGTGTACCAATTAGCCTAAGTGCCCAAAAACCTCCCATACCGCATATCGTGTTGTATATTATACTTCGGTATCATTGCACTGTAAAAAAATGTTAAAGCCTGTTATCGAGCACCTAGAATATCATACCACTTCCAGGAGAAACGAATCAATTCCTGTTAAAGATAATTGGTCGCGATTGTTCTTCAACAAAATGTTATAAGGTAATCACAGACTACTTGACAAACCGTAGTCACTTTCAGTCAGTTGAAAGAAAGACTGTACACTGACTGTTCTCGGTCGTAAGCGTTCTAGGAGAAGTTGATACTCTCCCCGCATTACATTTACATATGGAACCCACTCCATTATCTTCCAAAATGTTTACGCAAACATGCTCATCCATGTTTTTATGAAAACATGCAGCTAGAAAAAATTGTATACCAATTATACAAAACTATCTTATCTGTTTATTTTTTTTCATAATTGTTATCTTTTCTCTCACTTGGAACTTACTGTAATTTCGTATGCACCTTTAATTTATCTTCCTTTCATATAAGCTATAATCTTATCTTTCCCTCCAATTCTAATATGACATATAAATACACCACCACATCCCATCTATATAACCTTCAACTAATATCTTCAAAAACCACCCCAATAACAAATATCCAACAACCAACCCACTTACCCTAAATCTCCCTCTAACTCATTCACACTCCAACTTTCCAACCTCCAAATCCATCAAACCTTATCCTACTCCTCCAATCAAAACCCCAACCTCCCCCTTATATCCCATCCATCCACCCACCCAACCCATACCCCCACCACCCACCACCCAAACCTCCCACACCCCCCCTTCCCACCACCAAACACCTAACTAACCCACCACAAACCCTCCCTAATAATCCTACACTCCCTTCCTAATCATCATACAACCCAATCTTCCATAATACTCCCTTTCAATCAACCATCTTTCAAAACACCACCAATCCCCAACAACCCAACACACATTCTCACATACACACATCTCACACCTAAAATATCACATCTCACACAATCCATTCTAAATCACACACACACCATCCAAAACAACCCCTAACACCAATCATTACCACACCCTACACACCATAATTCCACCAACCATCATTACCCACCACAAATCTCACCCAACTAAATTATTCCATTTCACAATTTATCCGCCCACACAAAACTATCCCCAAATAATCCTTACCCCCCCCCCCTCATACACCAACCCCCCATATCACCCCTAATCCCACACTGCCCACAGCATCTCATCAATATATAGTCGTGTGTGCACACACCCGACTATCCTATGTTCCAAAATCATACCCCCCTCCTTATCTCTGTGACTTCTCTTCATAAATCCATAGTTTGTAAGATTGAGTTAAGTAATCGAGTGATCCTAGCATAACATTCTTAATACCCTCAACACCTCTCCCCCTACCAACATATTATATCATGTCTAATCATACACTCCATATATAACAAATGAAGAATGTATTACTGTCCTGAACGATAACTACTACTCCCACCCTACAGGCCCTCATATTACATGTCAAACAGACCCCATCCCCACGTACCACGCCCAATCAAGACTCACTTGCCCTAGTAATCCATCTCTCCCCCTCTGCACGCCCTTAATCTAGATGTCGACTGGTAACACAACGAGAATCTACAACTACCCATCCATCCCCAACACACCTCAAATATAAAATACCACCATTATCCATACTAAATAATGATCAGAGTCACACGTGTGATGCTTTACCCATTCCCTTCCAAGCCTACGTTTCAAAATAATCAACTAAACACCTAGTTCTCTGCATCTGTATCCCACCCACAACCAAACCGTTTAGATCTGTACCTCCAACTCGCAGTGTGTGTGTGTATTATTCTGTTGATGAGACTCTAACTCAATATCGCCTGATTGAGCCTCACCATCCCCTACCATCTAGTGTGTCTCTAATGATAGCAATTTAGTTTAAGTGCTCAATCCTTGCTCCATCTACTAAGTTCTATATGTCTAAGAACCCATACACTAATAAATGAGAGTATGTCCACTCCTTTATATAGTGTCATACCTGTCCACGACATAAGACGAACTAATACAGTGTATACTACCATCTGTATATCAGATGCTCCATAAGAGACTCGTGACAGTGTGTGCTTACTTCCAAGAAGCACCTATGTCCACACTATTATAGTCAGTTAATATGAGTCATATGAGAAACGCAGAATCACAATACCCTTTGACTATCCAGCCGCTCGAGACTGTACGACTAAAGCAACTTGTTGTGTTAGGAAACCGCATGTGTTTTGCGCCTATGCCCTTTGTCCACTGTATATAGACTAACTGTGTCTAAGCCTGAAGCATACATCTCCGGCTAGTGTCCTTAGATTGTACATCCCGCCCCATACCACTTTGTCTCCTGTCATCATCCGTCACCAGAGATAACCATATAACCCAAGTATCTCACGATCCAAATGTCATCCATCATCCTCACCACTCTACCTACTCCATCACTGTGTGATCTCTACTAACCTCACAAATGTGTCTTTCTCACTCTATCCACCCTTCGTATGTGTGTAGTGTGATGTCCCCTGTTCTGACGTTACCATCACCCTATGTAAGATGTTCCCAGTATCTCCCCCCGCCCCCTCTGTGCGATCACTGCCTCAGTGTCTGTGTTCTTACATAGAATACGCTCTATGTGTGTCAACCCTGATATACATAGTTGTCCAGATCTGAACTGATCTACGTGTGCATCTCTCGCCTATATTACTAGATGCCAATACTAATGTACAACTCTCGCATGTGTTCTCCTGTACATCATCTTGATCACTAGCTACACCTATCAGAGAACCACACTCTATCGATCCCCGTAGTCTGATGTGTGTCTAATGCACTACACACCCATACCCCCATCAAGAATCTTATGTACACTTCTAGACGCAGCTGCTAACCATCTCAGTGGACACAACACGTGCCTCAGTGTGTGTGCAACGTAAGTACCGGTCCAGACAGTGTGCCCCAGACACAACTCTAAGTCAAAGCCCTAGCAAGAAGAGTCTACACCTCAGATGTGCACACACCCAGATGTCAGCCCAATATAGAATAGACCTCTGTGTGAAGAAAGTCTCCAACTCCTCGCAGAAAAACATCTACAACCCTGACAAAATGTGATCATACCATAGTTATATTGTGACGCAGTCATATCCGTTGTACTCCACACACACTCATACTTAATCCCCATTGAAGTTATCCAGACCGTGTTCAGACCCGTGATACAATGTGTCTCCCCATACTCTCCTCTATGAGCCCATCACTGGTCCTCCCTACACTAATATACCTCCATAAAAACCCATAGTGTTCCATCAGCCTATTGTCTCTGTGTCTCTGATCAATGATTCAATCATCCCACAGAGAGATAATAGAGCCACTCTAACTCTTGTGTGATTTTCCCACCCTATCAAGAGTGACTCCCTGACTTACATCTCATCATCTCCCCACAACACTCAGATACCTACTATCCCCCCCTACGCGTCACGCGTTTCTCGCCCCCCCTCCGCATATCTCACTCAGCACACACACTGAAACTCCCATCTCCACTTCATCGATATCGCATCTTTGCGTGATGTCAGTACAACATGTGACTCCCATCTACATCACTCCAGATACAATGTGTCGCCCGCTCTTCCTCTCGACTATCTCATATGTGTTCATATATACTGTATAGCTCCCCTGTCTCACTACTCTTCAATCGCATCAATCTCGAACAACACTGACTCTCACGTCTACCTCCATAATACTGCATACTCTCTCTGCCCACACACTCCATCACTCAGAGAACCATCACACCCACACATACATCAACACTAACACGCTCGAGAGCATCTGAAAACTACATATCTATATGTAACCCGCCTGATTCTCTCGACTTAATTATGTGAGTGTTTCAAGTGAAATCCTCACTCGTACTGTGATGATCAATGCAGTTACTCCAATTCATCCTGCTAAGTGTAGTTATCTTGGTGTTATGTAGCTCACGTATTGTCTACACCATCGCGCGCCTCATATCCCCACCGACTGATAAAGTAGATACCAATATGTCTATAGATACTATGATACACCACTACTCATGTCATCATAGTACTCCCCTGATACTATGAACTGATGAGTACACATCACTACCCCCCAGACGTCAGGTCAGTAATTATGTAACGTGACCCCACATCCTGTACCACATACAAACTAGATTCCTTGAGTCTCCTATTATCCCCAACATACAATAGAGTGTGCTAGAGACTAATCACCAGTAGTGCCTCATAGTGTAGAAGTGATAGATGTCTCTCACTAATATGTGTGTGTGTGTATCCTATCTGTGTCAACTCTGTACTTCCCATTACACCATGTGTGTCTGTCGCACACACCTATGCCCCCAGATATATAAAGATGCGTTGAAAGTATGAAAGTCCTCCACCTTAATACCAATCGACTCGTGATAGCTCTCACACTCACTGTGTCCACCTGTGTTACCCGTGTGTCACACTAACCTCACTGTTGCTCAGTGTGACTGACAGACACTGTGTTGTGCACAACTTAACTTGTAGACACAGTGCAACACCTTTACCTACATAAATTATAATCATCTACGCCTGACAACACGAAGTATGTACACTGTGAAGTGTACTCTATACGTGTGTCTTGTGACTCTACACCTGATGAGATGTGGAATAGATTATATATCCAGTTCACTTGACCGACCCCCATCTCTTCTCTTGCTCCTAGTCTCATGTCTCTCTAACACAAGTCACAAATCCTCCGCCGCTATTCTATGGAGTGTGCTCTATTCCGTATACATATATATGCAACTCATCAACATCACTGAGTATAATTAATAGAGTACACCATCGCGTCCCCCCATGATAATAGTGTACTGTGTTCAGAGATGTTATATTGTGAGATAACCAACACATACCACATAACTGTGTCACGCGCTGTGACATCGCAACACTAACAACTGCTACGCCCACCCATCTTGTGACAAATGACCTCATCGTGCAGAATAGACACACTACCACTACACCTCTAATAGTGCTGTGATGACTCCATAGTTACCACACTCTCCAACATCTAGTCCACACTAACTCTCTAGGATGTCTCCCTATGTCACCACATAGAGTATCTCACTCTGTCCCCCTACACCATCAGTGTATAACCCCATATCTGCCATCAACTTATTCAGATATGTCTCCCGCACGATAACTGAAAATAAAAGTACTCTCAACTAGACACGCTCTACTGTGTTCCTGTGCCTACACATTGCACTCAAATAGATGTACTTCTGATCGTGTGGACCTCAGTTGTTGTAACATATGATATATCTAAGAGCTAATCGTAAATGTGATGAAACCACTACATAGCAAGATTGTGTGACTCTCGCTACATCACCGTGATTATCCTAATTGTATGTAACACCAACCATAATAATAAAACATGTTAAACCACTAATAAACATATCGATCCCCTCAAGTGCACTCTCGATCTCCTGTCACTACTAACATCCAATTGATATCACACTCCCGTGTGACGTCACTCATGAGTTCTATCTGTGTGTGACCCCTTATATTCTGATAAGGCAGAACACCACTGAACTACATCTGGCCGTGACCAACGTTAGAATCTCATAAGTACAGTCCCTCCATCAGCATACTAAGATAAATTGTCTCTGTAGAAAAGTCTTCGTAATAGTTGTATAAGTGATCTTCACGCACAAGTAGTACCAGCGTCGCACCACGTACAGCTCCATATGTATGTACATATCGCACACACACCCTCAGTCCCTGCATGAGCTAGAAATCTAGACACAACATCTACTCAATGTGTTATCTCATAATACTAAAAGTTCTACGTGTAAATTAGTCGAATCTCACCATGTGTGTGTCTTATCTCTCATGTAGAGAACAAACAGGATCTAACAACGTGTTCCTCTAGTCAATTCTCACGTCAGAACTAACTCACCCCACACTAACATATGTCTACATCCCATCAGCTTGTATCATTAATTCTACATCGCCAATATCAAGACATCGCCTTACTCTCAAAATAATTGCCCCTCACTGTCTGTCTCTCTCATCTATCTGTGATAATTAGACATCTCTAATGACTTCACATATGTTACTTACTGACAGCTCTCGTCATCGTACGTTTGTGTACAATAATCTATAATTCGTACGAACGTCATACTCATAGACGCGATATATCATGTAATACCGTATTTGTAACCCCACTAATAGTGTCATTAGTGCATGTCTCATCATATCCTGTAGTCAACCTCTCTCCCTGTCAATGTATCTCATGAACACCTTGTCATATCCTAATTGCATGAGTAATATCAGCCACTGTGTCTCAATCCTCAGATGTGAAGTCCACTGTGACTGTTCAACTACTGCTGTGCGATAGTGCCCGATAGTGTATATTGCTCGCATAACCAGCACCTCTGTCTGCCAGTACCCTGTCGTCAAGCTAGATACATCGTCGACATGACTGAAGATCGTGACTACGACCCAACCCAAGAAACTCTCGTTGGCCACGTCCGCTGTGACAATGTATCTACTTGAGTACAGTAACTGAACTCTCTACAAGAACACAATTTAATCATAGTCTCAGATGTTCAGATCATCATCTGTATATGACGTGCTGTATACGCGCATAGATACCCCCTCGTATCATGTGTACATCGTAAACATTCCACTGTCAAACAGCATATGCTAGCGACTCCTGTAGCCACATAATCATGACTCCCAGTGATAGACTGAAGGAATATCCTACATGACATATAATAGCAAGTATGTTGTTAATACACCCATGGTCCGCGACTCCTCTGTCTATACCCCATCGCCCACACAGACAAGAGAGATACATACTCTCTTACCTCTTGTGTGCTCACACTGAACTCACACTCACATCTCCACCAACGTTGATCTAATAACGTGCACGCGCCCCGCATAGTGTCGGTGTCGATACTCTTACTGCGCAAGTAGACCCACTCACTGCTTGTATCGCAATGTATAGTCTCTCTGTAGTGAATCCAACAATCCTAACTCGATATCTAACATTGTCACGACAAGTTGAGACTCACATACCGTGCGCCAGATTAATACTGATGTAAGGATAACAGACTCACCTCAATAAAATCTCCACGTAAGTTGACTGATGTGCCATGCCTCCACCTGTGTGCTCACCTCCATCTACCCCACAGCAGTACCAAACTGATATCCAATATACACTAATTGCTTACACTGAGCTGATAAAGATAAGAAACCTTATCTATCTCCAACACTATAATCACGTATGATCACTACCTCCTCGTGTACTATTCAAGTGGTACACCAAGATCAAGAATAGTCAGTAGTAAGTTGTGACTAGTATATAAGTCCAGATACTCCAAGACCCCTAAGTGATATGTGTACTCTAGACACACTTATGTTGCATCTACACATCAGTCTACACGCTCCGTGCCTATGTTGTGTATGTCATAAATAGACAAATCATTACTGTCCTTATCTTACAAAGAAGTGATCCACGCCACTGAATCTACATACAGTACTAGACTTGCTAGTCCCCAGTGCTATGTCACCGCACTACACGATAGTCATCTCATAGTATCTGTCCACGAGAATATATACTTACAAGTTCTATACTCATGTATAGACACTGCTTCTCATACTATGTTCCTAGAGCACTTACACCGCGCGTACTCATCAGTTAAAAAAAGAGATTACCTCATATCTCATGAGTCTGCCGTGTAGTAGAATTGTAGAATGTACCTACCCATGTCCTGTACAGATACACCTGTCCCCTGTTACCTACACTGTGAGCACTGTGTACATGTGCGATCTGTGTGCACCCCTTCACAGTTGTGACTATCTAAGATCCGTGTGTGTGATCCGCGTTGTCTGAAACTTGCGGACGTGCGAAACCTTCCACACCACATCTACACTCCATAGCACCTATAGAATGTATCCCGTCTTGCGCAAGCCTCAGTCACATGAGTCATACAGCTCAGACGCATCTCCCTCCATTCCCAACCAGATGACCACACTGTGCAAACGTACCACTAACGTGTCACCCACACCCGAAAAGTAGTCAGTGCCTCAGTTGTACACAGCACGTGAGCCCGTCAGCACGCTCACACACACAGTCACCTCACTCCTGAGCCCGTGTAGAGAGATAACTGTGATGCCCGTCCCCTCAGCCGAATATCCTCACAACAACCAGAGTTGATACTAGAAGAGTTCTGCACCACCCACCTATCCCTCGTCAACTCTCCTTCCTCTGACCCTGTGTTAATGAAAATCTCGTCGCACCACGTTATATCTGATGACCTCCCAATGAGTGGATCACTACAGAAACTCTCCTACGCAACATCAGTGTCAACACCACTCAGCGTGCTAACATTACATGTCAATCTCTAACGTCCGTCAGAGTACACCCAGAACGTTCCCTTCTCACTGTTGACCCACACCTCGCCTCCTCAACCACACCACCTCTCCCCCCCTTATATCCCATCTAATGTTGATTGTTGTGACCCAGACTAACGCGCTCACTCATCCACTCCCCCTATAGATACTCGCCTCCTGTGTGTTTGCTCTGTCATAGCACGCTCTATAATACCCATCTCCGTGTAAGATACTCGTATGTACTCGCCAATGCTATGTGATTTTCACTACAAGTGATCACATAGTGTGATAACCACCACTAGACCCCTCGCCCTTGTGCATGCATAAGACAAGTACTATGCGTGATAAGACTCCACTATCACAAATGCACTCCTACTATCTCGTCATTGATCACATACGTTCATAAATAATCTATCCTTGTAGTGCCCCTCAGATATTGAAGATGACTCACTCACACACACACAATAGAAGTGACCTAACCCCTAACAGCTCCTCCTGTCTATCGTGTGTACCAAGCCTACTCTGTTTGTAAGCGCTTACAAGTTTGTGACTATAGTCCCCTCTGATCCCACCCTATCCTCAGAGTGTCTAGGATATCTACACGTGTTCTTCGCCCAACACATTTAGAACTTACCCCACCTTTTAATGAACCCCACCACACATAGAGATGACGTCTACTACCGCCCTACAGTAGACTAAGAAACTTCACCTCGACAGACTGAATACGATGTGTCACACACACTCTACTCACTATCAGTTCTCACCTCCCAGTCAGAGTATGTCTAGTGCCACCTAGATCTAGTGCCCACACAACTACTACATCCTACTGATTGTGACTTATACAAACGTGTCAAGTTGTATGTTCCACAACACACCACTACCACCCACAATCCCCTAATATAATAGTCATCACTATCGTGTACCCAAGTCACTCAACGCCACCATATAGATATAAAACTCCCAGAATACTGTCTATAAATTGCGCAGTGTATTCTTCATGTGTTTAAATTGGTCGCAGTTTTGAATCACCCCCGTGATACTCGTGTCACTTGATACTCTTCGTCCTAAAGCCAACTCGATCTCTGAGCCTTGTACACTGGACATCACCCCCCTCACCCCTCATCTAGTGTGTGTACCCGCAAAGTCAACCCAGCACATAACATCTGTCAATTTGCGTGCTCACCCTCACGAACGCCCTAGATACTCCCCAATTCACTTCTCTTGATAAGTTGACAATCCAGCATACCAATGAACTAAGTAACCATACGGTCCTAGTGAAAATATGAATGATCTCTAGTCATCCCCACTATCTCAAGTTAATCTCACGATCCGCTGACCCCGCGTTGACCTGAACTGACCTCACATCCCCCCACACCCACGTACATGTGTCACTCACCCACACATCACTAATCGTTATGTCAAGGTGATCATTCACCTACTAAATCAATACGTGCGTGATCCTCGCACATCCCCCTGTGTATCCCACCTATGTGCTATGTCTGTATCTAAGTTCCATCTCCGCACGCCCCATAAAATCAGTACCATATTCCCCCTCCTCATCTGTGTGTCATACACGCCTCAACTAAGTGCCTCCCACCACTACTACCTCGTCACTGTGTGTCTGCATCCTTCTCTACCTGGTATGATATCACTGTGTCGAGTGTCTTATACACATATATCTATAAACAGAGTCATCGTCCATCCATGCAGCTCCAAATCGTCAGTGAGCTACATCTCACACGTCAACTATACTCTCTATGTGAAGTTGTGAGACCCTCTTTGTCAGTCAATGATGTAGCAGAGATCACTCAACACCAGCACACTGTCATAACTGTGTGTTCTACGACCAGTACAATGCCTCCATCATGTCTGCAACTAAACCACTCAATCCTCTCACACAATCACCTCCCTCATGTTACCAATCAGTATCTTCCCGATAGTGAACTCCCCTCGTTCTCTAAAAATGCATTGTGTGTCCTTAAAAAATATTCTAAATATGCCCCAAATATGTGCTAACTCGTCGTGCAGGTGTCATTTACCTCTATATACCTCGCCATGCCACCTCACACCCTCACACAGTATATCTGATCAAACTGCATAAACGTTAAAAACTAACTCACAACAATGACTTAACAACTTTCAATATCTATCCACTCACATCCAGTCTCACCAATCAATGTGCTATAACGAGTATGCACGTATCCTCCTCAACTCTCTCGTGTCTCTTACCAGGATCAGTCACCGTGCACCTAGACATATGCACGCAGTCCAAACTACAACGTATAGATGTCTGCTCCATGCCGCAACTACGCCCACGTGTGTCGCATATTATCAGTCCCATCTCTGTCTAGTCACTACTACTACCCACGTACGCTCCCTGTCTCATCCCTTCCCTCCCAGAAATACATGTATCCTTAGTACACTTCTAGAGATACTCCAGTGTTCATGAATTGTTGTAAAAGAGTCTCCCTAGATCACTGAACATAGTACAAACACATCAAGTATCTGTTGTCTGATCAGAAGAGATACCCTTTACTCTTTGAACCGAGTACCTATATCGTGTCTGCATGTCCACCCTCATTATTGTTAAACATAACAGACACACTACACACCGTGATCATAAAACTTATGTCCCCTCGTGTGCCTCATCAGTGCACTTACACGTTGACACCTCCACTCTCGCTATCCTCATATACCCTAGTAGATACTTTCTGCCTCGAAGACCGCCTGTGTGATTAGAACTCAGCCAAACTGAACTAACGCCACCACATCACCTCGTAGACCATATTGATGCCCATAGACACACCATCACCTATCAGCGCTTATCACAGTACTCCTCACACCTCCACAACTATAGATAGGAAAAGTGTGCTGCGATGTTCTTGAACCCCATCTAGTCGAATGCACCTCTTGTCTGTATGACCTGCTACAGCCAGTCTCCTACGTATGTGTTGTATGAGTAACGCGTATCCTACCCTCTGTATCTCTATATACCTATAGACCGTGTCTCCAGTTTATTCTCTCCCCATATGTCAATACTAAACCGACATAGTATAGACGTCAGTACGTCTCTTAACGCAACAACACTACATTTACCTATCATTCCCACCCTACACCTATCACCTTACAAAACCCAAAAATAAACAAACAAAACAAAACCCCCCTCCCCCCCCATCCCCTACCCCATTCTCCCCCCTCATTCCCCCTTCCCATCACCCCATCCCACCCCTTCAACCACCCCCCCACCCCTTCCTTCAATCATCCTATGTTCCCAACTAATACCTCACACAACCGTATGTGTCACCCCCCTCGCACGCTCGTGTCACCTCTCTGCCACCATCCAATGCCTTGTGTGTGTCATATAGAGATGCGATATCGCTAATCACAACCGCGCCCCTAGCCACCCCCACTTCCCGCTCACAGCTATCCCGTGAACCATATACCCAGAAGACTACTGAAACCATAACATGTTCCCAGTGTTCAGATTCTCAGATATCCACACCCACTTCTCATCTGTGTCATGTACATAATATGTGCACCCGCCCTATATGTGTACTCCCACTCATCAGCTCTCCTCTCTTACCCCCACTAATCCTCCCTACTCCCTGTGTGTTCCCCCCCATACATCTGTGTGTATATCCCCCCACTCCTCTCTGTACTGAGTTCTGTCGTGGCGCCACCCCCTCACCCTGCACTCATCCTAACATGTGCTCCCCCCAATATATAACCAGTCCCCCCTCCCCGCCCCCCTCCCTCCATACCACCACGTCACCCTACTCCGTCACACTCCCCCCCCCTCCACCCCACCCTCCACTCCATCCCTATATCCCCCCATATCTCCACCACTACCCTCTACCTCCCCCCCCACCCCTAATTCCACCCATCCCCATATTCTTAAATACACCATATCCTCTCCCACATACACGTTATATATATCACCATTTATAACACATCGTTACACATCCAACCTCTACGTATATACCTCTTCTCCAGCGTTCGCCCTCGACTATAGTGAGTCTGGTAAATCCGTCATAAAATGAGTAAACCTTATTCCTCTCTCTCGTGTGTCAATATACCGTAATGCCTCTGCAAACACACATAAATGTGATCTGTGCACCCAATCGACCTTGCACCATCAATGTATAGCCTCCGTGCGCACACCTATCACATCTGGTCCACTCTACTTCTGTATCGCACTGTTCATCACGTACAACCAAGTGTCCTGTTGATCATACACTAGACCACCCCACTACTACCAACTCAGAAATGTGTCCCTAAAATTGTGTCGTCATCACACCCACTATACCCTGTGCTGTATACTATATCGTACACCCCTGTGACACTCACTACTGTGTGTGCTACTGCCTAATCCTCCCACAGCACGGATGTCGCTCCACACCAGGTGTGCACACATTCTCCGGTCCATGTATGCTATGATATGTATCTTACGTCTCCTCTCCTGTGTAGTAGTCATGCATCTTCTCTTTCCATCACCCACGCATCACTATCCCGCCACGGTAGCATGCGCTTGTGAGACATATAGTGTACCTGTGTTGTGTACCCTATCACAGATGCACCACACACACAAACAATACATGAGCCCAAATATTACATTCTCCTAGTGTGTCGTCATCCATCCCACTATCACAGTAAATCTGTCTCCTCACACCACCACTATATCATTGTCTCTGATGTCAATCTGAGTTCTACAGACAACACTTCACACCAAACGCAACCAATCACGTTCCCCATGTTGCCGTCAATCTCATGCATATGAGTGCAGATGATGCTCATATTATGCATATGATCAGTGCCAACATAACGTTAGACACCACCCAATGAGTCATACCTGTCGTAGTGACACCCACCCCCCCGTGTGTCGATAGTAACATATAATGTCCCCGTCTATCCAATCCATCACCTTACACTCGAACACCCTGTTCACTATGTTACGCCTTCAAGTGTCCACACTGTCCCTACGCAGCTCCTAGAGAGTGTAATCCTCACCTCCTAAACTCTACAACACAGTTGTGATCAGCATTCTACACCTCCTGTAAATTGCCATGCGCTCGTCTTCCATAACAGCCTAATATCCCCCCGCCTCATCAGAAGATATGCAACCCTCTATATAAGATGCCATGATACGCACCGCACTCTGCCCCGTCACCGCACACCGCATGTGTCATAATGATACCATGTCATTCACAGTACCGTCGCGTAAGTCTCCGCAGAGTACCTCTTGACTACACACTACACGCACTCACTCACGTACATATCTCTCCCGTGTTTGGAAAACCTCACACATGTCACAATACATTTACCCACAAGACATGTCCACCATGCAGACTCAACTCGTAGCGTGTGTTGTCACCACTCTGATCTGTGTCTCACCACCACTCACACAACTGATATCAAGAGTTGAAAGTCAAACAGATATACATGTCACTGACCACTGTTCTGTGTGCCAAAACTGTCTGCCCTGCCACGATAGAATGTCCCCATGAGGTGCCCTAATGTGTGTGTACCAGTGCTCTTAGATCTGCAAAGCTCTGATCCATTCTCATCACCTTGACATATAGCTGTGTGTGTGTGTTCGCCATCACTCTTAAATGAAAAGAGACCCACTAGATAGACCACTCATCCACATATCCTTGACGCAGAGTCTAGGGTGATCGCTACTCTCAACTGCTGTAGCCCTTGTAGTGACACCTCAGTTGTGTTGTGTCCAGAAGTACCTACGTTCTAGTTCGCTTCCCACCACCATATGTGTATGCATCACACCCACTCCGTGTGTGCCTACTATACAGTATTCCAGGACAATTGTATGTAGTATCCTACACTGCACGTAACACCATCTCCTATCTATCATCGCCACCTATTATAATTTAAAAACTCGTAATTTTAGTATCTGAAGTCCTGTGCTATATTATTGGTGTGTCAATGTAGCTCACCTGTCACTGTTGTGTGTCACCCTACAAGTGTAGAGACATCGTTGTGAACTAACCCCCCTATTAGCACATGAGAGAACATCTATCTACGATCTCTATTGTCTTCACTCCCTACCACATATCTCTAATGACGTACGTACTCTCGTCACGCCTGAATGTCAGAGTCTCGTGTCTAGAAGACGTTGATCCCAGTATATCTCACCCGTCACTCGATTTGTGTGGTTCCTGTCCGAATACTGTATTGTTGTGTCCTATAAGTACGAATCTCGTGTCCACTCAGAGAGGAGAGAGAGAGTTATCGCGTCATATGACACCGCACTGTCACCTCTAGCCTCCATAATTGATTATGTGAGATGCTGTTCTACAGTACTTGTAGAACATGTTCAGTAATCTAACTGTATGTCCTAAGAGTGAGCATCCTCTGTGATGAGTCTGTCCCGTGATCCATCCACACCTATATCAACTCCTGTCTCTCTCGCTATTCTCACACTCTATAGACTCTAGACCTCCCAAGATGTGCCTCTAAGAATTAAGTATACAAGATCAATCTTCTAATACCTCACGATGTTGTAGTGTGTGCACTCACTTATCTCTACATAACAATCTACTGTACACTCGCCCTTGCCACATGCTTAGATACATGCTATCGTGCGCACACGTGTGTGTGCATCGCATCATAAGCTACATATAGTGTCAGCTAGAAAGTGTGTCTCACTCTTAGCTACAAGATCACCTGCTCTCTTAATATGAGAATGAGACCGTGCCTAAAGTGCATAAGAGTGTGATCTAACACGTGTGTATGACTCCTCCGCTCTCACCACCCCTATGTGTGTGTGACACGTCATCTACTAATGAAGAAGAATCACTCTCAAGGTAGATCTCGTCCCCACCATCACCCATATCACAAGTCGCCAACAATGTTTATGTAGTGAATAGTACCAAAGAATAAGAAAATATACATCTCCTCAGAGAACTTCAGTGAGTGATTCCATGTCGTAGATGCAATGAGAGTGGATCCCCCCGAGAGAGATGATAAGACAAGTAACCCAATCTCTCAAGAAAGTGTCTGTGTACTCTAGTTCAGTGTGCACCCATCATATCTTGTGTCCAGAACAACATCTATAGAGTGTACGCTCACTCCCGTGTATACACGTGATGATATGTGTGTCAATGATAGAATCCTTAGAACCACTCGCCTCTTCATCTACCATTCCTGAACCTTCACTAAAGATGTTCGTAGAACCCATCACTGTATATTGATGATAGAGATAGTATGTGTCATAGTACCCCCTGACTCAGACACTCGTCCATAGAAAGTAGCTATCACTGATATCCTGTGATGTGTGTGACTCCACCTAGATCCTGTTGCTACAGACCACTTCACACTCAATAGAGAGAACTTAATACTCTTGCGATTCCGTAACTCGCCGTGTACCACGAAAAGCTGAAGTTCCTCTTGAGAGTCACTCTCGTGTCTGCAAAGTGAAATCATAGGATGCCCTAGCCTGTGTCCACCGTAGAGATGAATACCATGAAGACCGTGTTCTGTGTTGTCACTCATGGCGTCACCACGCCTCTTAGCAACACTGTACCATCATGACCCGTGTACGCCAACAATAGTACTGCTCCACGTAGATAACATATGCTAATGACCTCCTCTAAAATATCCAGAGAAATCTTCGTTGTAATGTGTGTAATAAGTATACATGTGATGTGATATTTCCACTGCGTGTGAGTGCGCGTTACATCTGACCATGAGACATCATTGAGTCATCGTATCCTGAGTGCATCTCGTGTCTGTGTGAAGAACTATGACCACATGTATTCTAATGAAATACGATATACCTCTGATGCACAAGCCTGAGATATACCCCCTACTACTAACTGTGCATCTGTAGTATATCAGATGAGATACGTATGTGTTGCAACTACCAGATCTCCTCTGGAGTGTCACATACCTATTGAGGTCCTCCTCTACAATAACACATACAATGAGTCAGCCGTCTGTGTGCCAGACATGACAACGCTTATGTAGAAAGATGAGCATATCTCTCCACAGCTGCATCTGACTATAGTTAACAGATGAATGTCACTCTCCTACATACCTGTGTAAACTACCACACTACCACGTGTGTGACTCAAACTACTTGCATGATCCACACGTGCCTATCGTGTGATAATACGCAGTGCACTTCACAAACCCCACCCCATACTTAATGTAACCCTATAGACTATGTTGTCAGATGATAATTCGTTAACTAACGCATATAATCTAGGCTCAATGAATAGATATGATTCTGTGACGCATAGCAATGACTGTTTTACGCTATCTCACCTCCAGTGTTCACTTATTAATATATCAGTCAAGCGTGTAGCATCTAATGTGCAGACTATCATATGCCCACATCTCTCCACGACCCCGAGAGATGTCGTCTGTATGTTATAATATCCCTCGCCTCTCACTCACTTATACCCATAGAGCTGTAAGATAACCCCATACAATAGGTCCATCGCTGTCCATATCTCTCATGCCTGCCCACAGACCACACCCATCTAGACTACTATAATCGCTCACTCTCAGAATACACCAAACCCACAGATCCACGCCCTATACTCCATATGTAGTGTATGCCGAGAAATACATGCACCTATGTGTACGTTCTGTCGCTTGACGCTAATCAAGAACACATAATGTTGTATGTGTATGTGTGTATCTGCCTTTCTTCATCTCGCCTCTCTCACTAAGACTGACTATTGAAAATAAAACGTGTGCTCTCTAGAGTGCACGCGCTCACCACTTAATTCTCTCAGTCACCACCGAACAGTATCCTCTGTGCATATAGTCCTGCAAAGAGATCATGCCCCTAGAGTCACAGTGTACTTCAGTACATCCGACAAAATCCAGAACGAACAAGTGCCACTCATGTGTCGACTCTCTGACATCTGACACTGATCACTCACATACTATAATGTGCACCTGCAGTGTTGGTCCCGCCCACCCCCAGTCTACACCCTTTTGGTCGCTCTGTTCCCTCTCTGTTAGCATAATCAACAATACCCACACCTCAGTGCAACTATACTGTGTGATGTCTGCTATACCAGTGAAGCCACTATATATATAAGTCACTGCAGTGCTGTCTACACCTCATAACCAATCTGTTTTTCCTCACCATGTGCTACTCGTGTCATCTCACCCGTAGATAATCCTGTGATAGTGGTGCACATCTCAACCCATCAAGATCTGTAGCGTGAATAGCAGCAGTGTGTGTGCGTGTGAACACGATGAAATGATCACACTCAAAACAAGACAGATCTAGACTACAATATATACTCACTCTATGACGCAAATGTGACATGAGTCTATGTGACTCCCTCTGAAGAAGTCATCATAAACGCATCAAGCACTAGTGGTGTGTGCTCAGATAACCCTCTCGTCAGCCTCACCACGTCACCTGTCCAGTAATATTCTATACACCTCACCTAACTCGCATCCTAGAATCTGTCAGATAGTATCACACTCTCCTCAATACACCTATGATCACTGACAATGATACTCACGTGTCAAGAAGAAAGTCGTAGATAGTTTAGTGTAACAATCTTCAACCACCTATAATATGTCGCCTCACTACTATGTTCCCAGACTAGAGTACTCTAGTCATGTCTCCTATTCAGTCATCTGTGTGCTCCCATATACTCGTGTCCATCCCAAGCCCACATCTCCATCCTCACCAGTCATCCCTCCATTGATTGTCTGAAGCAACACTGTAACCACATTTAGTGTTCTATACTAGTCATACGTGTGTCCCCGCAGACCTAATAGATACCGCCATCCCATACTACCATGTCTACACGCACTACACTTGTGTGTACCCCAACGCCACCTCATCTCATAGATGTATCAAGTGACGAACCATGTGTATTCAAGCTGTTTCGTGCTTCCGAGTGATCAGCCACACGTTCACGCGTCCAAAGTATAAACGCAGTATCACTCTCTATCTATAACACCAGAGAAAGATCCACAGTCCCCACACTCTGACACCTCTAATGAGAGTACTCTATAGAACTACTCACAACTGACCCCCAGTTAACCCCCTTCTACTCCACACCAGACTCGAGACGTCTGCCAACCTCACATGAAGTCTATCGCCACCTCATATCCCCTGTGTATCTTGTCACCTGCCACTCCATCTACACCCATATCCTTCATACGTCCTAATCATCCTCAACTAACCTCTAAGATACTATACTGTCACTCATAATACACCTTACATCTTGTGTTCATAGTCCAGACTAAGAACAAACCATGTGTTGTCACCCCACTCTCCCTCTCCCTCACTAAGAAGTTGTTTCATAGACAGTCACTGTGCCTCATCTTAGATCACCTAACTCACTCCTCACCTCTCTACCCCACCGTTCTTGTCCAGTGTGTCCAACCTCCCAGAGACCCCCAACATCATATCCCCAACTCCTCCAAAATAATCTCTAAACCCAACACCCCCTCCAACACTACACACCCCCATCTTTTAAACACCCTCTCTCTCTCTCCACCAAATACTCCCAACAATCCCTCTCCCAACACCTAAAAATCAAAACACCCATCCCCCCCTACACTACCCCCCCCACAATCCCCCCCACCAATACATTCATACACGTGTGTCACTCTCTATTTCAGTACCAACTAATCTCCATCACGTCCCGCTATATAATAGAGAAGCTACTCTTAAGTCAGTCCCTGAGTTGCCACTACTAATACTCACAGCCTAGTAACGCTCTCTCGAATAGATAAACTACTCTCCCTACTCCTTCTCTCCTGATCCGATGACACTGTATGTCTCGTGATGCTAAGATATACTATACCCCCAGAGATCTTCCAATCCCACACAGCATACTGAGTTATGCTCTACAGATTGTGCGCCATATCCACTATGTTGTCGTGTTGCCAGCTAAATGTGTGGCACTCCACTCAGTATTAACACAAGGAGACCATAATCGTCTCTCTCACCCCCACACTAATTCACTAAACACCCCAGTGTGTGTGTGTGTCCGTATGTCCTCTGCAGGTCCCTCGCTATAACTATCGTCTCTCTAAATTAACTTCACTCAAATCCATGCTGTCTAGTATCGCTCCACAGATTGCTGTGTGATGCAGATGTTTGCTCCTCAGAGAGATCTACAGAGCACACCAAGACCCTGCACAGTGCATGAGTCCAGTTCCCCCATGTGTGTGTTGACATCTCGTGCGACACTGCGTTCTTGATCTCCTCTATACACTGTGTGTCATGTCTATACCACCTGTGCCACTCTTAAAACTACCACCCGCTACCTACTATACACTACAGATGCTCGTGCCATCGTGATAATCCTGCCTAGACTGTACATCCTCTCTGTCCATCCATTGTAGGCTGAATCCATGCTGTACTAACACGCCATCACTCTCTCGTCCTAACTATGTGTAATAATATCGTCATTGATAATGTGTCATAACATGAGATAATGCTCTCTTGTATCCGAAGATCACTCCTCCTACTACGTACAACCCACAGACTGTGACCGTACCTCTGAGAGTCATATATGTGTGCCATGATCTCCCCACTCACTCCCAGTTCACACTCCCCAGTCAAATATATCCTAGAATAGAAATGCACATATAGCATTTCTGCTCGACACTCAAGAACAGATTTCTGCGTCTAGTCCAATAATATATTGACTGATATCCAATCATTGTCACGTTGTGTGTGTGTCGTGAATACACTAGACAACTTGATCTTTCTCAAGATCCCAGTACACAGTCTGTCATCTTATACACCCCCCCCACTCACTTTCACGCTATTGTGACTGATGAATGACCTCAATAAAACATAAGGCAAGTGTATGTGATGTAAAGACTAAATAAGATGTGTCACACTACTAACTCCGCTCAATATTGATATATATCCCTACCTATTGGTACCCGACATACAACGTGTCACGCTTCCTGTGTCTACTCTATCTACCACCCAGACATGAAATCTCAGTGCCTCCCTGCTACACAGAAAATTCTACACTAGCACCCAACTCCTAGCCCCCCCACTTATCCTAGAGTGTCGCTGCCAATCTACACTGGTACCTGCCTCTTTGTTGTGTGTCCATGTGTCTAATTGCTAAATACTAATACCAAAGTGCACTGTGTGTCAGTCACTAGAAAGACTGTAGTCCACCTTGATAGAAGAATAAAGATGCACCCTGATCACGACTGTGACCTGACAATATAGCTACCACTGTAACGACGCTGTGCACGACCCCCTCTTGATGATCTCATCCATTCCTAAGTGAACTGTATCCAACTCGCTCTATCAGTGTGTGTTGTCTCGCACAACAGAAGACACGTCAGTACTCACATTAAATACATCATCTACTATGACAAGTATGCACAACTCACTATCATGTGATATCAGTCGTGTAGTACCTCGTTGACTTAGTAACTCACTACCTCCTCCTCGCTTTCTAATAGACATGTCCCAGTTGTACTCTCCAACCTGTCTCGATACAAGAGTGTGTCACCCACACTATTCCCAAAGAATGACCGATCCCGTGATACACATACCACAGATCTATATCCCCAGATCTCGAGTCGTACATTATCACATAGCCCAAGAGTATGTGTGTGCGTGAACTCTGCATAATTAACACACTGTGTGTCCAACTATCTAGTATCGTGAAATCCCTACCTAGACTACCTACCAGAGTGCACCACTATGAGTTAGATGAGTCACACGCTAACTGTGTACCACCCCTGTGCACTACCCAACCACAGTTATGGCCCTAATATTACACCCTTGTCTTATATAACATGTGTCACTCACCTGATGTTCCACAGTACTATCTCTCACTAGCCTAACTCGTCCGCCCGGTTACCCACTATCATTCCTAAGCTGTGTCTGTGCTTTCACGAATGTCATCCCTCCTCCTCACAATGGTCTCTCGTGTGCGTGAACATAATAATCGTTGTCACGATTCAGTGTGCATGTTCTATCTAACTGCAACTCATGATGGACACATATGTGTTGACGTTGTGCTCATGTGCATGAATGTACCATACGTGCACATCCGCCTCGTCACATGTGATATCCTAGCTGCTCAGTATATCCATCACGTAGATGTCTGATACAAGTAACTGTATATTGTCATGTACACATCACACTTGATTCAACTCATGAGCTCTCACTCTGACATATAAAAGTGTGTGTATCCCTGTTCTCAGGTGAACAATTGAATAGTGTGAAACAACGTCTGTGAAGACACTGTAGTAGATCTCGAGAAACTTCTCTAGAGTAAGATGTGATGATGTTTACCTATGATTGTAACCGATCACATCACATAGCACTCCACATCTGTAAGTGACAAGATCATATAGTCAGTGTGATTAGCATGTCCCTGATCCAATAATATACTTACGTGCGGTTCATCACCTCAAGAAAATTATCACTTATGATGTGTCTAAGATCACATATGTTCCCACCTCTCCCTCGTCTATGTCCTATATCCATAATGATCGTGTGTGACATCTACATTAGACAGCGTATTGCATATGTCTTACTAATACATATTAGTATTAACTCCATAGAGAGTCTCGCACACATTCTCAGTCACAATCCTAGGATCTCTCTCCCGACTCAATCCATCCCGGTCTACCGCCTAGAACTCTTTCGAGTGCGTTGATAATCTCATTCCACCTTATTGTATACCATTGTCCTCGTTGTGCACACGCTGTACAAACTTGTATAAGAGATCTACCTACTCCTATGGTAGTGTCCTAAGTGACTGACTGTGCACACGCCACTATAGAGATAGTCAACACTCCACTAGCACAGAGTCAGCCCGTCGTGGCCACGATCAAAGTCAGTGAATCCACAATGTACAGATCGTCACATGAGTATATCCACTCACATGAGATATCACCACATCACTTTGTATGCTCTCTCTCTCATACCCGCATGTAAAGATAATACAACTGTGTGTACATACGCTGCTGTCCACTGTGTGTCCATCTTCTTCACTACTGAGTAACACACAGATTCTACACCATGTGTTCTCTATCTAACGAGATCAGATTGTCGCCCGTGTGTGTCCCAATGACTGTACCCTCACAGTCCTACTCTAAGAATCATGTACATAGTTCTGTGTGTGTGACGTCCTCTGCTGTGTCAACACCCCGCAGAAGGTCGTCGCACTCATCGTACCTCTCACTCAATACTATCCACGCTCTATACACCTATAGGTCTGAATCCAATGCCCTCCCGACAATCTCGCGTCATCTCTGTGTTCCTACTGTGAATAGACTGACACTACTAACCTATCCTTCTGTTCAGTAGATATTAGTAGAGCGTGTATTGTGTTCATAATCAGTGCTCCTCCAAAGTCACATGTGTGTCACTGTTGTACAGAAAACCCACACACTTTACACCTATAGAAGAACAACACACACGTTGAACACGCAAACTGACACTAAACATCCACACAAGTCAAGTGTGTCACCCATACTAGTCCTACCACAGTAATGTGACCAATAACCAAGAGTAAGAGTGGTCTTTCTCCCTCTGTCTGCTCCCGTCCACATCATATGTCACCCAGAATGTGCACTCAATCACGTCCTCACTACTGCAATAGATACATCAGAGATTCTCCTGATACATGAACACTAAAATATAATAACTGTGAGAAGTGATGTTGTGATGACATCCGCTCATCACTGCGTCACCACGATCTCTCGTCAGTGTCACAACTATCTCAGCCATGCTGGCGTGTATTGCTCGTTGAGCCATTGTCTACACACGCTTCCTATCATATCACTCGCATACTCATCAGTCTCTGCTCTAATGCCGCCATCATGCTGAATGAGTAAGTGTCGTGTGTGTACTAACACACGTGTCATATAAGTTGTGTCACCGTGTCCGTGAGCTAACAGTTAATTAAGCCACCCAGAGTCCTTGTTGTTCTTCGTATCTGGTCGTCAGTTAGTGTGTTCTGCTCACTTGACAGTTTGTGGTTACGATATGAATTACGTAGTGCGCACACACAGACTACTAGTCTTGTAATTATACTCTCTATTATAAGGTCAGAACGAATCCATCACAATGCTCTGTCACTCATTGGCACAAACTCTATACGATAAGCACAATGTGGCAGTTAACTGCACACACCATCACTTGTCATATCCCCTGAATAAATTGTGCTATAACGCAGAACACTTGTAGATGTTCATCGCCTCACATTTTGACCCAACCGTCGCTAGAGTGAGTGTTGTCATCACTCACTAGAGAATCCTGATGTGTAATGTATCACACATTAAACTCATCACAGTCCACCACATCTAATGTGTGACGACCTATGAACCGTGTGTGTTCGATAATAATCCCATTACCCCAAGACTCTACAAACCACACACCTCCAGCTCAACACCAGTCTAATACCACACCTACGCTTACTGTCACTATGATTCAGTTGACCGTGTCCACACACTCGAGTGATCAGCATGGTGTTACTGACGTCATCCGACTGCTATAGAATCTATCAGTCTCACTGCATGACGTGCATTCGAGTCAGAATCTTCACTTTATGTCTAGATGTCTAGCCCTTGACACAAGTAGTCGTTGAACGCTTTGGATGAGTCTGTGGCGCTATCAATCAAGTCTGATATCCACTCTCGTCTACTGTGTAATAAGCATGTGTCCACAGACTCACCCTGTCGATGAAACACTTAGTGGAAACCACGTCATAGTACCAAGACCAAGTTACACATACCAGACTCTTGCCTTTGCTCATAACATCACAGTTTATACCCCGCGCACTGCTGTCTAGACTCATATTGTGTGTTCTCAACAAGCAGACTCGCTCACTATCTTCTTTAGCTATGATTCGATGAGTGATCTACAAATGTTGTGTGAACGTTCCAAAACAAAATTTATATTACTTCACGCTTCTGTCAAGTCTTTTTATACGCACTATGTAGTGTGGTGAGGTGTGTCGGATACGCTCACATAGTGTGTGCTATATAAGCAAGGTACTAGTTATATATGTGTGTGACTCGTATCACCTCTCTCAACAGGTTCGCGCCGCTCGTGTATTATTGGCACAAGTAGTGTCTATGACAGTGAGTATGAGCTGGCCTCCATTAGTAAGTACGTGTGTTCACATTGCCGTTGTATTGGATATCTCAACAGGCACGCGCTAGTATAATGAGTTACTAGCTACAGGGAAGAGTAATTGCCATGTCATTGGTTGTGTCAGATGATATGGGCGTGCTCAGAGTTATAGATAGCCTAGTCTGTATCTATCGTAGTATAGAGCTGAGTGTGTTGTATCTCTCCATATATATTATATGTCACTCTTGATGAGATGAGCCTCGCCACTGCAGGTGAGTGTGTTAGATAAGAGAGCGTTCGTGTGTATTGATTATGCATGCGTGCCGTCCCTCTCATCACCTACCTGGTTCTCGATGGTGACACAGCGATCTCGCGCGCACGCTCTAGTCAGACTATTTTTTCGTATGAGTCTGTGATGGTGGTATACAGGCGTGTGTGAGTAGTAGCAGAGTGTAGAGTTTAGTCCTTTATCACGCTGCGGCGTGAGATGTAGTAGCTGTGGCTGTAATAGGCTCGCTTGTAGACAGTTTGAGACGTCTGGGCGTACTTGTCTGCGGCAGTGAGAGAGAAGAATGGTGAGAGAGAAAGAGAAACAGTGAGGGACTGGTGAAGATGTACTGATATCTAGACGTGAACACATCACTCTAAGTGCTAGAAACTGTGTCCTATCTCTAAGTTGGCTGAGCGATTTGTTAAGCGAGGCTCTTTCTCACTAAGATGGTCGCAGAGATGTGAATCCTGGTATGTTGTATCAGTGCGCAGGCAGTGAAGCATATCCTCGCGAAAGGTGTGAATAACAACACAGTGAACGGCAGCGCACTGATGCTCAGCTCGCGCGCGGTGATGACGCGGCAGGGGCGCCGGCGCATATCTCTCTACACACATGTGTCCGGTGTCGCAGATGGGGGGCAGAGCTATCTCCATCTCGGAGACGTCTATGCAGACTCATAGTCGCTCTAGTCCTCTGGTGGCGTGAATTAGAGAGAGACGCACTGTGAAGATGAAGAGAGAAGGCGGGATGTGTCGCTGTGATCAACGTGAGAAATAGATGTAGTTGCGCGCGCGCGCGTCTCGATGGAGTGTTAGAGAGATCTGACAATCATAACAGGTCTCGCTCGCAAGAAACCAGAGATGTTGATTGTGTGAATGGGAGTAGTAGCACGCGTTCACTTGTGCTCGCAGCATGAATGTGACTATGGTTTGGGAAAGATCTATGGGTGATGCGCGATCTAGTGTTGTATCGCTGCAAGCCGGCGATTGGCAAGAGGTGCGCGCCCAGAGAGAGAGTGTAGGTGACGACGCAGAGAGATCTTCGGAGCTGAGTAGTGTATCAGGGCCAAGTGAGTTGTCTGCTGGTAGAGACGTCTATGCAGCGTTGTTGTTGTGTGGGTGGTTGTATGTTGTTGTGAGAGTAATGCGTGGCGCTGTTGAAGGTAGACGCTTACTTAACTTCACACCCTCTTGTGTGTAATCTAATGTTTAGAGCCAATACAACATATAATTCATTCTTTGATAACTTCCGGTACAGACGTCCGTGGAGCAAATAATGAAAACTGAACCTTTTACGAAAGATGAAATCACGGATACGAAAGCTGTATCACCATATATGTCCGTAGATCCTAAAGGCCTACCTAGTAGAGGATTTCATGTGCTTTGTGCAATCGAGGTACCCTACATTTCTAGGCTATAAATGACTAAGAGATTCTAATTGCTGACCAGTTTTAATGCCGTCTACATCTAAGAATCGGTAACATATGTTGGTTGACCTAGTTTACCGTCCCCCATACCCGCTCTGTAAATGGACTACTGTCTCCATTTTGCTTTGAAAACTGTGTTGACTCTGCTTAGCACACAAGTTCTCTTCTGGCGTCCGTCGGGAAGTAGTTTAATACTGAGTTGCAGTTATCTGTCTCATGTGGACAACCTAATAATTAACTTACTTCCATTATGATATTCCGCAT
>CALYDF020002242.1:0-23813 GCA_944474145.2 Dicrocoelium dendriticum | reverse complement strand
AACAATGTGTGCTCGAGTGCACGTGGTTGACAGATAGCGGGAGATTATTGATTTGCAGACCCCTACCCCATGCGTTTTTCAATTGTTTTGCATTGACTCCGATCATGTTTTATTTACAAACGTTGTTATTTTGCAGGTTTTCATGAAGTGCGCGAGTGCGTGGAATTGTTTTGATCATGGTAGAAAGTTACAGAATTCCTCACCGTACAAAATAATGCGATGTCCGAATTGAGAACAGAATAACCCAGATATCGTAGTACCTACTCGTTACCCTTGGGCGAATAGGCAAGATAGTGTTTCCTATCGTAAAGACTGAGTTTTCCTACCATCAAATGCATCGTACTCGGCACCATCGTGGCTTCGCTTGATAAATCATATCCGTTCTGTTAAACTATATTCCTATGCAATTTTTAAATTGATATATAGTAGCCAACGCGTTTTCGGGTCAGTAAGGAACTAAATGATTAAGACTAACACATAAATGCAATGATTAAAACTAGGTTTCAGCTATTTAAACTGTCCTCCATTTGTCTTAAATATCATGATCCAATGGGAATATCATAACATTTATTCAACAAAATTCATAATGTTTTGATCGGTACGTGCTTTTCACTCGCTGACAATTTGACATGGTTTTTATTTGTTAATGTCTGTAGCCGGATCACGCTAACAGACCACTGGCAAGTACCGTTCCCGATAATGGAAAAGAGAACGCACGGGAGTGAAGGGACGAAGGTGCATTGAAGTACACGCTGTTCCCGTGTATTCGTTAAAAAGACAACACCGAACAACGCAGCTAACTAGGGTAAGATGTGAGGGACCGCGCGACGTAGCGGCGTATTGAATCCAACCGTGGCGCCGTGTGTGTGTTCGATCAGACAAACAAATGCAACATACATATCAGCGTTCTGCAAACAACCTCTATGTGCACACTAAGAAGGTACTTTTATTTAATATTTGATAAAACATACTCAGACAATCCTCGGAATATCCAGAATGCTACACATTCCTCCCCCAGAAGGAACTGTGGCAACAGTCCTTCGATCTATGTGAGGATTATCCGTCGCGGACCAGCCTTCTGCGAGTCCAGGTGATGAAACCTGATGCAGCTGCTGGGGGACAACCGGACGATCGGATCCTAGCGACGCCCACCCGTGTCCATCCTAACTGTGTCAAACGGAAAATTATGTCCACAAAAAGCTTCGTAAGGGGTAGCAGTTCGACGGGAACTGTCCAGTGTACAAGTTGAGGCGTCCGACTCCAGCTTGGACTTGCGACCGGGTTGACAGGCGTACATGGAATGCAAACGGAAAGCGGAAGTGACAACAGTGTATAGCAATAACAACTGCTAAACTAAAATATCCAGGAGTTTTTTCTGTTTTGTAATGCTCCATTAAGCGACAACGCAAACAACCTGCCTTTAACGCAGACCCTCGTGGACATGATCACCTCACGTAGACGTGAACTTCAACGTTCAAGCCTGCACCAACAGCCACGTAGAGGCACACTCCGTTCGCTTTTTCGCACTAGTTGAACCATACAACCCCCTGTACTTTGTTACCATGTGCGTTTCGGTAGCACTACTAGAAATTGCACTTAACGTTACAATTTTGCATCGACCAAAAAGAATGAGGCTGAACAAAGTCTTGACCAATGACATCAGATTCACAGCCTGATGAAAACCAAAGACAGTGTTCAGTGGCTTATAACTAACTGATCAACGAAACCGGTGACTACCGTTACTACTGAGAATACCGAAAGTCGTCTATTCAAGATGGCTGATAGCATTTTAGGGATCACGTTCCTAGTGGACACTGGGTCGGAAGTAAGCGTGATCCCACCAAACCCAAACGAACCGACTAAGCAGCCGTTAACAAACCTACTTACCGTCAACAAGACGCCCATAGCAATTTTTGGCCAGCGTTTCCTCACCATCGGTCTTCGCCTTAGACGTAGATTTCTTTGGAATGTTACAGTATCTGCTGTACCGTCTGCCATCTTCGCAATCGATTTCCTGCATCATTTAGATCTAACGATTAATACCCGTCAGACGAAGCTAATTTACATACAAACACGTCTTTCCATTTGCTGAATCGAGACATGACCAGAAACCATCACTCCCATTTATCCCAAGCCATACTCTGTCAAAGAGTTTCTGGAACTGTCTGCGCAGTTCCCCAACCTGCTTCGCTCTCCCAACGCCATTCTTCCCGTAGCAAATGACGTAAAACACCACACACGAACCCGTGCTCCAACATTCTCCGTTCGACCACGACGCCTTGCCCCTGATAAATTGAAAGCGACCCAAGCGGAATTCGAGAATTTGATCTAACTTACTATTATCCGCCCATCCAAAAGTCAGTGGACTGCACCTCTTCCCACGGTGCCGAAGAAGACTGACTACAGTCGAGCGTGTGGTGCTTATCGGGCTTTGAACTCAAGTACCTGCCCCGACAAGTACCCTTTTCCGCACATTCTGATCTTATGAACAGCTTAAGCGGTAGGTCCGTGTTTACTAAAATCGACTAAAATCTCCAAGACCGCCACCATTAGACTCTTTGGTTTATTCGAGTCCCTGTGCATGCAGGTTGGACTAAGAAATACTGCACAAACCTTCCAAAGAGACATACATGTTGTTACACACGGCTTAGATTTCGTGTATCCTTATCTGAACGACATTTTGGTAGTAAGCGCCTCCAAAGCAGAACGACTGGAACACCTGCTACTGTCGTTTCGTCTTCTATGTGACCGTGGAGTTTGTACGCTTGGAGCATAAACTTTGTGCGCGCGAGTACGTATGAATCGACAAAGTCATGCGATTCCTCAATCCGCCATCTGAAAGACAATTTAGAGTCCACCAACGGAATGACAAATTCTACGTCACCCATGGCCACCGGAAGCGTGAATCCGTATCTATTAGTCGTTTAAATGTTTGCGGAACTAGACAACCATTATGCCTATATTAATGCGCCTATTCCTCCGAGAGCAACGCAGAGGCCTAGCAGTCCAGCGACGTTCACTAACAATCATAATACAACTTCCAGTGCAAAAGAATGACAACGTCAGGCCGAACGGTATTTTGCCACGTCGTTTAGCCCATGGAGTACACTTATATCCGAGGATCCTAAAACCAGTTTGAAAAAGATGCCAACCCGTTTGGAAACAAAAATAAAATCAGCAAAGCTTTTGCAAAACCGAAAAACTTTTCTGGTTATTTCAGTTTAGCACTTGATAGTGCTATACACTGTTGTCACTTCCGCTTTCCGTTTGCATTCCATGTACGCCTGTCAACCCGGTCGCAAGTCCAAGCTGGAGTCGGACGCCTCAACTTGTACACTGGACAGTTCCCGTCGAACTGCTACCCCTTACGAAGCTTTTTGTGGACATAATTTTCCGTTTGACACAGTTAGGATGGACACGGGTGGGCGTCGCTAGGATCCGATCGTCCGGTTGTCCCCCAGCAGCTGCATCAGGTTTCATCACCTGGACTCGCAGAAGGCTGGTCCGCGACGGATAATCCTCACATAGATCGAAGGACTGTTGCCACAGTTCCTTCTGGGGGAGGAATGTGTAGCATTCTGGATATTCCGAGGATTGTCTGAGTATGTTTTATCAAATATTAAATAAAAGTACCTTCTTAGTGTGCACATAGAGGTTGTTTGCAGAACGCTGATATGTATGTTGCATTTGTTTGTCTGATCGAACACACACACGGCGCCACGGTTGGATTCAATACGCCGCTACGTCGCGCGGTCCCTCACATCTTACCCTAGTTAGCTGCGTTGTTCGGTGTTGTCTTTTTAACGAATACACGGGAACAGCGTGTACTTCAATGCACCTTCGTCCCTTCACTCCCGTGCGTTCTCTTTTCCATTACCGGGAACGGTACTTGCCAGTGGTCTGTTAGCGTGATCCGGCTACAGACAGTAACAAATAAAAACCATGTCAAATTGTCAGCGGGTGAAAAGCACGTACCGATCAAAACATTATGAATTTTGTTGAATAAATGTTATGATATTCCCATTGGATCATGATATTTAAGACAAATGGAGGACAGTTTAAATAGCTGAAACCTAGTTTTAATCATTGCATTTATGTGTTAGTCTTAATCATTTAGTTCCTTACTGACCCGAAAACGCGTTGGCTACTATATATCAATTTAAAAATTGCATAGGAATATAGTTTAACAGAACGGATATGATTTATCAAGCGAAGCCACGATGGTGCCGAGTACGATGCATTTGATGGTAGGAAAACTCAGTCTTTACGATAGGAAACGCTATCTTGCCTATTCGCCCAAGGGTAACGAGTAGGTACTACGATATCTGGGTTATTCTGTTCTCAATTCGGACATCGCATTATTTTGTACGGTGAGGAATTCTGTAACTTTCTACCATGATCAAAACAATTCCACGCACTCGCGCACTTCATGAAAATCTGCAAAATAACAACGTTTGTAAATAAAACATGATCGGAGTCAATGCAAAACAATTGAAAAACGCATGGGGTAGGGGTCTGCAAATCAATAATCTCCCGCTATCTGTCAACCACGTGCACTCGAGCACACATTGTTGCCGAGAGTTTTGTCTTGCGAATGAATGGGTGTGTTACGTGAGGGTATATAAACGTGCGCGAGTCCGGCGCATTTCACCGAACACAATCACCATGAACGCAAAGTGTACCACAGCTTTGATCCTCCTGATCACTTTAGCTACGGTTGCCACAGTTGGTGAGCTGATACGTGTTTCATTTGTGTTGCCAGTTTATCCACCCATTCAGGTGCACTTAACAGGATAGTGGACGGTACTTTAAGATGGTCGCGATATGCTAGTTCCCAAAGTTTTATTTTCCCCTTTATCGATTCAACTGGTCGGTAATATAATGCAACTTGTTTGATTCCTATTCGTGTTCTCAGCTCTCGCTGCACACAAAATCTATTTGTAAGCTCCATGTCGCGGTCTCACTGGTAACACGGACTCGACAATGTAAAGCGCTGGTTTAATTGCATCAACTGGCTTCAATTTCTATGGTATTGGCGCATCTGTTTGCTTGCTGTTGTTCAAAATGTACAGCCTCGATTCAAATAGATGTTTTAGGGCATTGTTAATTGGTATTTTATGAACAGTATCAGAACTCAAATGTTGGGCACAGTTTGTGTTCAGGATCAACATCCATAACGGCTGTCTTCTTTATGCACAAAGCCTAAATGTAAACCCTGGTACGCTTGGTGGCAAACAGATTGTTGGAGTGCCAATATGATGTATTACGCAGGCCCCCGTGTACATCAGGATTAGTGAAGTGGAATATCGAGCAAACTATATCTGGCGCCTGGTTACGATGGTTATTTTCGGCTAGTGAACTTAAACGGCTGTGGGACTAGAAGAACCTAAGTGCATGTGTCAAATGAGTCAGTTACGTGTGTCACCTTCATACATATCAAACAAGTTTGAATCCGTCATATTATTCTGCTCATGATGAAAGCCTATTGTGGAAGCTATATCGGGGCTAGGTTTACTTTTATGAATTTTAGAGCGTAATCTATGTGCTCTCCACATAGGATAGGATTGCCAGAAATGCGCGCTGATGAATGCCTGTTATAGTTCGATACGTTCGGCAGTGTGACCATAATGATGCATTTATCCTTTACACAGACAGTGCATTTTTGCGTAAGTTGTTATTCGTACGGACGTTGCATTTGATAAGTTATAAATTCTATTCTTATATGCCATGGAAATTGGTGCTTCTATCCTCTTTCTCAACCTGAGAAAGATCCTGACTAACTGAAACCACGTTGTATATTTGTACATGTATGAAGGGATACAGCCAGACGCTTGTCCCTTGATATTTCATTAATCAAGAATAGGCAATGCTGCTATATTTGTTTATCGAAATTCTCGCAATTCAATGATGCCTCGCGTTCGCATATTCAGCTGCATTGGTGGAATCCTTCTAAGGTTGCTTTCGATCATTATTCCAATAATTCGACTACCAAGTCCACTGAAAGACAAACAAATGGGTAACACTTTTCTGGATTTTTGCAAACTTCTTTGAAGAACAGTAGCTAATTGGGCATACGATAACGGGATTAAATGACCAAAATTAGATTGCATCCGTTTGTATCTGACTTATCATTTACCACCAAGCATTCCGTTCAAATGAAATAAATCTTTACTGAAAAAACCTTAAATACATAATACGTCGTAGTCATTCATGCTCTTCAACCGGATGCGTTGTAATACTACTTGATGCAACATATAACCGCACATACTTCATTCCGCAACACAGCAGCCGATAATTTGCAAGTTGGTGAGTACTAGTCGTTGACGCCAAATTAACTCGTGTCTGCTTCATTGTGTTGCTATATCCGACTTCAAAATTTTGGCAACTTAAGTAACAAGGATCCGTGTTTGCAAGTAAATTGGGATGATATTTGCCCTGGTTTACTGATTGGTTGTTAGGTAGCTCGTCCAGCTTTGCGATCTGACTGGTTTACTTAGACGGTTGCTTTGTAATGTTTACTCGACTAGACGTTCGGATGTGCTGGACACATTATCACGGAGAAAGCAACATAAAATTGCCAATTATTCAACCGTATTACTTTCCAACTCATCCAATCAAATATATTAATCTGTTCATCTGCGAATTATAGATAAATTTGCAAATCAGAGTAAGTCAAAATGTTTTGGATATTTTATCTGATTTTACTGCAACCCGTTAAGTATGAAAATTGTGTAACGATTTGATTTGAGGAATAAATGTCCTACCATGTATCGAACTATGTAGTGTCACCCTCTGTGTCATGCGTTATGCTAACTGCTAAACCTAATTCTCTGACTTCGCCCATTCTGGTGTGCAGATGTAGACGTTCTGGGGGGTGAGTCCGCAAATGCTTCCTCACTTCGTATGCATGCCAATTCCACCTGATCACATAACGAATTTTATACAACGTAAATCGTTTCGTATAGACTTATTGAAATATGAAATAATAAAAGCTAAATATCTACTGATATAAATCAGTGCCGCTGCGTGAGAACAGTTCTGAGCACACAAGCTGAATGATATCCTTTCCAACCGTGTATCTCCAACATACCTCAGATGCATACGTTTGTAGTCATGTGCGATGCACTCTCCAGATATGCATTCCTAAGAGTGGGTGCCTAAGACTTAATAGGATTTCGACCCTGATGTCTCCACATTTGTTTGCTTGAGCGCGTTGCTCCAATAGTTACGAAGTCGACGCGGAAAACATATAAAAGCAATTGTAGTCTTCTGGTCTGGCACTGCAGGATTTATTTGGCTGTCGCGTGTGTTGCCTCATTCGCGCACGTGTAGAAGTGGCCTCAGCGTAAGGTGCTCTCTCAGATATCATACCATGTGTGTCACTATGATACCCATTTAAAGCCGACTGTACAAGAGAGTGACAGACCCAGTCTTCTGCATCAGTCTTCGTACGATTTACACAACAATGTAAGGAATTTGGTAGCTACATGCTGCATACGTTCCAGACTATGCACCTAAATACGGGTGATTGCAAAACCGGCAAGTGAACCATATTCTGGCATTGATCAAATAAATGAAGAGACAAGGCGTGGCAACCAATTGCTACCAATTGCAAAAGATGAATTTGTGCGCCGAGAGCTTTTGCAGTAGTTTGCTTTCAAAAATTATAGTACATTTCACGGACTTAACTTCGAAGCGTGAGGGTATCACTAAAGTTGCTTGACTGGGGGTCTGTGATGCTGCAAGTTTTTGACCGGTGTGTACATACGCCCATCACCAGTCGTCCGCATCCTCATGAATAATAACTTGAATAGATTGACGCTCATACCACAAAGATAATTGTGCAGTGTCGTGCTGAATGTTTTCCCAATCCTCCGCACCGGCAATTACTCATTACTTTTTTAGGTCGTCTAAAATCAAGGCGGAAGTCCACTAATCAGGCTGAGGCACTTCGGCATTGTGGACTAGGAACAGAGTTGTAACCAGTTATGTGTCTTGAGCTATGCCACTAGTGAACGTTCACTAGCTAGTTAGGTATTCATCCACGTAAACTATCCAATTCCGCACAAGATGGAATATGCTGACCCAATAATGAAGTGCGTCTTCAACATCCCCATCATCCGCCCTTAGAGGAGAACCTTGTTTATCACCTTGTCATAATCTTGACTGAAATCTACGTAGATCATTTCGACTGACTCCCTCGGTTCGGCGCTAACAACGCTATATGCAGTGTCGTCAGCAGAGTGGTGATGCATACGTGCTCTTATTTGGAAGCATGCAATTTCAGCGACGCAATATCTTCCAACTTCTCCGAATGCCGCATATCATTTAGCATAGACATTTTTAGAAATTTGGTATAAATATAGATCAGACAATTTCCCAGTACATTCCACCCGGTTTGCGTCATTGCCATTCGGCGTCGTCTTCGCTAACGAGCATTTTTAGTCTCTTGCTGATGCACGCTAAGACGGCGATCTATTGCATCGATCAGTCACGGAGGCCATGTATTGGCCGATGACGACTGCTTGGCTAGTGAGTTAATCCGTTATTAGCAACACGCCACATGCTGTCTTCGAATGGAAGTAGAAATGGGACAACTGCCACAATGCAATGTATGCTACGGAATTCGGTTGCGGCTGCACCCGTCAGTCTCAGTACAAACGAACCGTCACCTGGATATTTAGAAGCGGCATTGCCTGCAAATATTGAGTCAACCTTGGTGCTAACAGTACAGGACTGTCCGCCGGAGCCCTTGAACCTCGTCACAACCTGCAGGAACATCATGCACAAGCTTTTTGAAGCCAGTCTACACGAATTCCTGGGATGCCGTCACTGGATGCAATGCAATTCGCGTCGATTGCAGTTGTATGTCGGGGACACGGTCTTGTGTATCACCGCTGCAGACGTTGTAATGAATTCACAGACCTCGAGGAAAGGTCAGATTTCAGACCAGAGTATGTGAGATAGGTTAAAATCACATATGATCAGGAAGACTGGACGACCTGTGTAGTGTCAAATCCGGGGTAACCAGCCCAAACGGAATCTTTGCGAACTGCGCTAAGCTATACCCATAATCGATTCAATTACGCCCAGGAGAATGGAGCACCACAGTTGCTGGCATAGGCCATCCTCGTTTCGGCAAACATTGTTCGGATTCCAACGCAACATTGACGGAATATATAGTAGCATCCCACCACGGTTGTGTGCTAATCTGTTTTACTGGAAGCATAAATAACCATTGAGTTGCACTTCCTGTGGAGCGTAAGCTATTATTCCCCTGGATGTTATTCATTACTAATAAGTCCGACAAACCAGCAGCACCGAATTCGCGCAGCTTGTGAGGTCGGTTCATGACTACGCAAACATGATGTAAGCAGGCGCATTCCGAGGCAGATGGACAGGGCAGGCTTGAAGTGCTCCGAAATATTGACTCAGATTCGACGAATCAGGCTTCTACCAGAAAAGTGGCAGTGAGGCGAATGGACTCATCACCATTACCACACTGCTTTAGCTCAAGAACAGCGAGCATACTTACTGACTCCCCTATTGGTCAACCCATGTCTGTGTGAATAAACGGTTTAATCTCCATGATTTGCTTAGGCGGGATAAACTCAACTTTGAATTTACTTCATCAAAAGCGACCCGCACCGGCCGAGTCTTCGTCTCTACTCATATTCTAAAAACGGCGACTCGTTTCATTCGCATCCTCTGTTAACAAACTTCGAGGATTCTACCATTGAGGCTCTGCCAAACCCGGATGTATTAAATTGACGATGGAACAGGCTAAATGGAAGCTCTTTTTTGAGATATTCATATAATTTTAGACACATTTGAATACTTAGTGAATTGTATGTTCCATCTCATGTGCAGTTATATAAGACCGATCGTTTCTATTTGCTTATTTTGCAGAACTACTGCATGGTGAACCCAGTGGAATTCGAAGTAGGTGTTTAATGATCGAATGTCATGAATGAATAATTTGTACCATTTGTGCACTTTTTATATATTTTGAAAACTCCTACTGAAGCACGATAAAAAGTCAAAGGTTTACGCTGTTGCTGGCAAGTCTTCATAAAATTAAAACGATGATTATTTAGGTGTGGTAAATATTTCTGTGTGTTTCGCAAAACATTAGGTTAAATTCTCTAGTAGCGTGATTAACGACGGAGCATGCGTCCAATATGATTCCTTTGCTTCTTTCATATTCCAATCTTTTAAGTTTAGTGCAGAAGAGAGAATTGTCAGTTTCGTCCATGGTTCTACTTATGCGATTCTTATTAGCAACGCAATTGCGCAATTCTGTAGCAAAGCTAGGTGCTTTTAAAATAAAATTCGTTACATGCAGCTGTTTGGCGGACCACGTTTTACATAGCTGATAGGGATGGTATGCAATCTACAGCTGAATGACACACAGCCATGCAATGGAGATGAAATTACATTTACAAGTATATAATGGGAGTTTCAATGTAGTAAACTTCTCAGTTACTGTAGTGGTGCTGAAATTTCTTAGTACCACTTACAATGCCTGAGATGCAATTTCACCGCGTTAACCCATGTATACTTGTTACCTTATCTGAGCGTTCATGCGTAAAATCCTTGAATACATTCTGTTTAACTGATGTACGATTATTGGCAAGCAGACCTACTAGGCAAAGATGTTGCAATTTGTGCCGCTTTTCTCTTGACAGGAAAAAGACTTACATGTGAGCAATTCTGCTTCATGCAGTTATTCAATGTGTGCAGATCATAGTGGAAAGCATGTTCTATTTTACGGTGGATAATGATTTGATTCCTCGCTTTACATACAGTTTAGCACAAAGCATAGGCGCTTGCAATTCTAGTTGTTCTTGTTCGCATGTAATGGGTAAGAATAACAATAATCCAATAATCCTCAGTGTTCACAGCGGATGTTCCACCTCAGGTGTGGATTCCATTTTTATTAAACTGGATAATATATGAGATATACAAATATGTTATATATCTCTGCAATTGTTGTATTTTAATCACCATAATGAGCAGTATGGTTGAATTTAACTAACTAACACACATTGCACCGAGCACACTCTAGGGTGACTAATAGCCATAAACTCTTTCTGTTGCAAAACACAACTAATTGCAATGCGTGAAAGATGTCCATACCGTATGAACCGCTGTACACTTATTAAGTAATCTGCGTTTCGTGAGCGAATTCAGCGAAGAGATGCTGCTTAACTGGTGGATGACGTTTAGTACTCTTGCATTTCGACAATTAAGCTGCAATTTGTGCCGCTGTTATCTTGACAGTGTATGGGGATTAACGTAAGTAATTTTGTGACATGCAATAATTAAATGTGTACAGATCATAGATCTTTATTAGCTCGGTTTTACATAGTTGATTACACAAAACAAGAATACTTGTTTGCTTTGCAGTTCCTGCTTGTATGTAATGGTTGGGACGCATTCCGTCACCGGTCCTTAAGAAATCAGTAACCTATGACGTTCTCAGTAGGTTCGTCATGGCATTTTCGGATTGTCTTTTGTGTTTAGTTTGAACAATGAACAATGAACAATGATTTATCACGGAATAAACGCAAGTGCTTGACACGTCCCGTAGGATGGTAGCGGTGAATATGATGCAATTAAAATATGTCTGGGTCATCTATCGAACGTCTGCCGAGATGAATACTTTGATAATTATCATCAGTGTAAAATGGAAAACAAACATCGCGCGTAAACATTCAGAAAGACGCTGGGGCGCAGTGATAGTTGAGGTAAGGAGTGAGAAAATAAAATATCGTCGCTCACTTAAGTCCATTTGATACTTTAGTCCTGTTGCAAACATGCTTGGCGTAATCCACAACAGAGGAGCTTAGGTAACAAAATGTTGGGAGCTGAAAGCAACATCTAACCGTTTTTTGAAAAATTTCCGGTGTAGGAGAGGATACTACTGAGTCTGAGAGTGCGTTCCATGGTTTGCAAACTCGAAGGGAAAAGTAATTCCGTCGACACTCGAGACGGCTATATTGTTCCTTCAACTTTAAGCAGTTACCCCTGAGCTGCTTGTTGTGGCTAAGTTTCAGCAAATGAAGGCATACGTGGTTGGGGTCACTCAATATCTGATACGCTAATATGAGATCGCCGCGCAGCCTTCGATAACGTCCGCTGAAAATTCCCATCAACTTCAGCCTTCGGTGGTAAGAGTGATACCGCAGGCCCTTCACGTTCTTTGTTGCTCTCCGTTGTGGTGCCTCCATCGCTTCTAGGTCGCGTTTCAACCAAGGTTGCCAAGCTTGGATTGCGTACTCAACATGCGGGAGCACGTAGGAATTGAGCATCATTGGAAAGATTGATGGGTCAAATCTCCCGAATGCCCTTCGCAGCATGCCGACGTGCTGGTTGCCTCTTTTGGCAGCTACCTCAGCCTGTTTTGAACAGTTGAGGTCGCTCTGTACGATTAAGATAAGATCACGTTCCTGGCAGCTATTCTGCAATTCGTTTGTCCCAAGTATGTAGGTGTAGTTATGTCTATGGCGTAATTGTACTACGCGACATTTGTCTACGTTGAACGGTAGAGCGTTTTGAACTGACCAGTTCGACACTGTGTCAAAATCGTGCTAGAGCCGTTCATGGTCATCCGGTCCTCTGATCCTTCGCCATATCTTGATATCATCAACGAAAAATAAGAAATCGGAAGTAATTGATCTCGCCAAATCGTTAATGAACACCAAGAATAGACGAGGTCCAAGAACCGAGCCTTGTGGTACTCCACACGTCACGTCGATTGCATGAGAAAATGATTCTCGGACTCTCACCACTAGCCGCCGTTCTTGTACAAAATTGTCAATCCAACTCAGGATTGGAACGCCAATGCCGTAGTTCCGAAGCTTCTGAAGGAGAACTCGATGGTCCAAACGATAAAACGCTTTTGAAAAGTCCAGGTAGGTGACATCGACTCCAACTCCATCATCAACAGCTTCAGTCCAGCTATTACGTGAAATTAATAGGTTAGTATTACACGAATGCTTTTGACGAAAGCCATGTTGCACTGGGGCTATCAAATTGTAGCTTTCCAAATATTATACCTACAAGTATGGAGGTCTACTGATCGAGGTGATCGCTGCAGACCAGAACCCAGACGTAATAGTGTCCTTATCATGTTTATCAATAACTTATTGTGGTCCGTTTTTGTGCCATCTAAAGATATCTAAATATATAAATGTGCTGTGGACTTCTATGTATTCGGGTAAACCCATAAGCAATACACAGAATTGTCACAAATCGTGGTTCTATATTTCATCCTCTTACTTCATTCTCGATTGTTGCCGGGATTGGGAGTGCCTTGCAAATGGAAGACGGACCAAATGGCAGTCGAAGCTACCGGTTATTTTATTATTTGCTGCAAACATTGCTTCTCGTGAGTTGACCGCTGGTCTCCATGCGTCCAACGAGAATAGTGTGGTTAGCGTACAGGAACAACACACTAGCGGTTGCAAGCGATTATGACGGAATGACAGCGAGACGCTTTTGAACAATCAGGTGATTATAGATGTTCCAAAGATTTCCACAAAAGAGCTGCGATTTTATCGAATTTGGCCTTGAGGTTGGAAGCAATTTAGCAATATGAAACCGCTTGTTTTGATATCTGCATGGAGTAAATAAATTTTAGTGACAAGGTCGCCAACATCTGCAAAAGTGATATGTATTCTACTTCGTTGCCTCATGAATTACTTTAACCAAATTAAGTGTTGGACAAAATCCTGGCGCAAAATCTGCGTGTGTGTGTGTGTATTTACAAATTGATAGCAATTATTCGCTAAAGTCCCGACAGATAATGCTTTAAACCAAGCACACTCTAGGGTTGACAAAAGCCGAATATTTTTTCGTTAGCAATGTACTAGTAATTGCGATGCGTACAATGCGCTCACATCGCGTTAACCGCCGTAGACTTGCTACTTTATCTGCGTATTCGAGGGCATATGAATGAAGCAATGCTACTAAATTGGTGGATGTTTGGGAATCTAACATTTTATTCAGACAAGCTGTAAGTTGTGCCGCTCTGACATCGTCAGTCTATGTACCATAATGCAATTAATTTTGCCTCCTGCATTTAATGCATATTTACAAGCCATGGTAGAAAACATTTCTATCTGATGCTTGATAATTATTTGGTGTCAAGCTTCAAATGCTGTTTAGAGCAAAACGTAGATACTTGCAAAAACAACGGCGTCTACTATATCTTGCAAACCTATGTATATTTGTACGCAGACGCACTTAATCATCACCGTCCCGGTCCTTTGTTCCTATTTCGCATGGATTTGGTTACACCCAATTTACGGTTTAAAAGGCCTTAGGGAATTTGCCTTTTCAAGCCTCTATCTTATCTTTGGATACGTGAACACATATGTATACTGTTCCCAGAGTGCACTGTATAAGGTATCATGCACCACTTTCTATTATTTTCAATTCTTTTCTGTAAATTTGTATTGTCACAGGTTGACCGTTGATCACCGGCGGGTGTCTCAACATTCCGAAAGCGTATGCGCTTGATAGACTGAGTAATTCACGAGTCTTGGTAATATCAGGATGGTGATGGATATCCTGGGAGTAGAAAAATGGTTTCCTTAAAATACTGCGCATAATTTGATCATTGGTCTCACAATAACGACAATTATCTTTTTGTGTGTGAGAGGGAATTGCGGAAAGTAATGGCGATAAATCATTGTGGCTCTCTTGAACCGGTATGCGCCTGCTTGTATTTGCTGTTAACTTATTCCTGCATTGTGGCATAATCCACATATCCATCCCTTCATTGCAGTGCCTGCAGCCAATGGAATGACAACTGAGCATCCGTTTGTGAATTGCATGAATTCTGGCATAAAAAGTACTTTACTGCTTTGCGTTTTACGATGAACTCACGTGTCTATAGTCGGACAATAACGAGAGTGCACTGAGCATGTGTGTTTTAAAATAACTTATACTTGCTTTGTTCCACGGGTTGCATTTCCATCGGTATTCGCAAGGGAATCCATCAGACAACATTCAGTTGTCTAGAGTCCATTCGTATTCGCTGTCAATCTCCGAGATGTCAAGCGTGTGCGCAGTTTTCAATTGCTTCAGGCTTGGAGAATGATTGTCATTTATGCGTAATCCGGAATCCATTATCGGTCGGTTGACTCGGTGAACCCGTCGAGTTGCAAATGCAGTATGACATGCAAGTGGACACATTCGCCGCTGCTTTTAACACACGGTATTTCGGATGTGCCATACACCCACGCACATACAATTCCGCAGGAAACAGGACGCTTATCTCTCCAGGTGGTAGCTTTAATCGCATAGCGCGTTTGGAGTTTGCTAATTCTAAGCGAACTTCGAGTGAATGCTGCTATGGCCGAACCAATCGGACCACATGAATTCACGTAGAGTACGCGCTTTGTGCTTATTTCATTATAGTAGGCGGTGAAACCCAAATTTGAGAAATCATTCAGCATGTCGGGGTACATAATAATAAGACAAAAGAAAATGAAAAATTCTGCGAACTATAAAATAAAAATATAGGCGACTGACTTATTGGTAACATATTTGGCTTCAAAGTGACGATCGAGTTTGGAGTGGGAATAAAATTTGGTCGGGGAAGGGCAAAGAAACTCACAGCAAATACATGTTTATCCAACCCAACCTGGTCGTCCTTCTTCGGACCCCAACCGAACAGTCGGGATACACCAAGCGACGCCAACTTCGAAGTGCGGGATTCCAATTCTTCTGACCATGTCTTCACTTTGCTACCCCTCCTCTTCTTACATCCGCTTCCCTGGTGCGCAAACATCCCACGTCACAGGAGTCGGTGGGCTGGTATGCATAACACGTGTCCTAACCTTCTGAGCATGATGGGTGATTTATATGGTGCTGAGCGGTCCACTCGATCTTCCTGCACTAAATACCCGACGCCGAATACGCTCATTGCTCTTGCAGTGCTCCCACCAGGCATAAGCCAAGCTGCGATGGTTGAACGTGAGTAGTCTTTTATATATGTCCACTGGATGGATCAATTTTCGCAACCTTACAGTGCAGTTGAAGCAAAGGCTGCATTTCACACTCTGCCATTCCGGTCCAGAGTGATATCGCCTAGGCGTCACATATGACATTGAATGGCGAAAGCGCCTCGATCTTTGCTTATGCAGTTTCTCATCTCATCTTCTGCTTCATTGGCGCTGATGTGGTTGGCGGCATCCGGTTCCGGATTTGCCTGTGATTTCGGCTCCCATTGGACAACCACAGGACGCCTGCGCCTGCAGAGGGACCATGGGTGACTTGCGCTGCACCATGTACAGCTCCATTCACACACCCCATATACGGTGTAAAACCGAAAAGAACAATAGCGGGATGCACAAGGATGCGAACCATGTTTCATCAACGGAACTTGCGCACACTCAGCCACATGCAAATCCAATCCCGCTGTATTTGGCGAATCAGGTGTACACAATGCAGTGGTTAGGACGTAGCGCGCTTCACACACAAACCCTGTGCATAGAACCACACCTTATGCATAACATGGTCAGAAGACCTGTGCACTCAGTGCGCTCCTGCAAATATTGTCTCCTGGAGACAGTATAGAAGAGATGGTGGGTGTTATACAGGTGGGCACCTTGTCAACATGCACATCAAGCGCAGCCACACCGGGAATATCATGCAACAGCCAATCAATTAAAATGACGATAACAAATATAATAAATCGAATAAAACTTAATTCTTCACTAAATTAACATTTTAAATAAATGTGTTGTTAACGTATCCGCGATAAATTCAAGATGGCAAATAAACGGAGAAAAATGCAACAAATATGAATAAAGTTAACGAAGTTGACCACCTTCGTTTAAGCTGCGTGTGTACGTAAATGGAATAGTATTCAGCTAGACATGAACATAAGCTAACAAATCTGGGGAAATGATCACCTGAAATTAAGAAACTCAGCACGCAAGCACGTGATTAATAAATGGGAGGTAGCGTACCTACCAACGCTACGCCGGTTCTGCCGGCGTTCTCAGCAGCACCCGTCGTCTTTATGATGATGATCCCGTGTGGCCTCGTTCTTGGCTCACTAGACCTGCATGGCTCAGGCACTGGCGACTGCTTGTGCACCATGCCTCGACGTCAATGGAGTACAACGCATCGGCGCCTGTAGCTTCCTCACTCGCTGCTTCTTCTCAGCATACAAGAGAGCTGCCGCTTGCAGCTCGGCAACTACCTTCGTGATTAGATAGCGCTAAGTAAACCGAGCAATCGCCTTCGATTCCCGGCACCTGGAAGCAACATTAGAACATGATTGACTCACATTCATCATGTCCTGGTGACGAAGATTCCGTTTTCCTCACATGCTGCTTCCCCCCACTCAGCTGCTTCGGTATCCGCTGCGAATCCAAACGCCACACATGACAGAACCACTTCAAGTGACTCAGCAAGTGTATGCAGTCCACTGCATACATTCCCCTTTGACGCAGCACCTCCGTGCCTGCATCTCTGTCGCACCAATCTATGCGCAGAACCCATCGCAGACACTGTCGGTGCAACCGAGCCAGAAAGTTCACGTCTCGGCGGTACATCATCCAGGTTTCGCTTCCGTATAGAAGACTAGACAGCAACATGTATTTGTATACCATCAGCTTCATGCCAACCTCAAGCTGGTGGTTGTTTCATATTCGGTACTCACGCTTCCTGAATGCCGCTGCTGCCTACGATACTCGGTTGTGCAGCTCAATGTGTCGTTGCTTGTCAGTCGCAATCACACCCCCAAGGTAGAAGAAGTGGGAGGTGGTTTCATATACTTCGTCACCGATGCTGATTGGCGGCACCATTGCAGATTGCACTTCCGGTGAAGGCTGGGGGAGACAGCCAGTTTTACTTGTGTTTATGGTGAGTCCGATTTCTGACGCTGTCGAAGCTGGATCACTAGTTATGTGCAGCAATACATAAGCGCTGTGTGCAAACAAAGCACAGTCGTCAGCAACCAGCTGCATACGGATAATTGTTTCACAGACTAGGTTTCTCGCGCCGGAACGACGGATGTACAGCAACCCACCAGCAATACGTTGCTCCACAAGAACACCGAAATTAGAAGCCGCAACAAACGCACCCGACTTCATGGCTTGAAGGTAGATATTAAAAAGGACAGGGGCTAAGTCACAGCCTTGCTTTACACCAGAGACAACTGCAAAGTCATCCGGACCGGGTCTCGCTGAGCGCCGCAATTTTGATGTTGTAATGTGCCAGTTCCATCGCGACTAGTAAATTAAGTTGCTCGGGGCAATCGTTGAAGTTCCGGTCCAGTAATTCGTGCACGTACCACCACCTGATTTTGAGTGTATGCGCGCAGGCACACGATTGCATTGATGTGCAATCGCACCCGTGATGGTGGGTGTAGTTCGGAGAATTGTTTGGACTCCACGCGGAGCCTCTGACTCCATAGCCTGACCCACAAGGCAGTGGATGTTCTTTAGGTCTGCTTGAGAGACTTCGCTTGGAGTCTCGGACTCAATAGCCGGACCCACAAGGCAGTGGGTTTATCGCAGATGCATGAGGCATTGCACACGCAGCATTTGGTTCAATATCCTGACCCACAAGGCAGTGGAGGTAATGTAGGTTAGCTTGAGGGATTGCACACGGAGCCTCTGGCTCAATAGTTTGACTTACAACACAGTGGAGGTTATGGAGGTTTGCCTTTGGGTATGCACACGGAGCCATTGGATCAATATACTGACGCACAAGACAGTGGGTAGTATGGAGATCTGCTTGCGAGACATCGCTCGGAGTCTTTGACCCAATAGCCGGACCCATAACTCAGTGAGGAGAAGATTCAGCTGAGGGGTGAATAAAATGACCCAATCGGATATGCTTGAGGTCCGCCACACAGAGGCTTTGAAGATCTGAAACAATTCATGTCTTTTGCTACCGTAGTAAGATACGAAACTGAGTCCAATACTAGACTAAGGAGGGTTTCGGCGTGGTTGCACTATTTTGACCAGGAGATGCCTGGCAATAACAAACCATTAAACACCGGAGGTGCCCTCCCACCGTCAGAGACAATGCGTGGCGCTCTTTCTACACGCCAATGAACCTGTGGACCTGTTGTCTCCAATTGCTAGGTTTTAAGGGAAGAGAGCTATCAACTACTTTCTGACATCCGAAGAGGATTAGGATACTGGCAAGGCGCCACACCTAACAGCAGAACGACTCAGGTCCTCTGCCAAAGCCTTCGATTAAATGTACACTCGAAATGCAGTGTTTCTAGCACATGGTCAGTTCACTGAATCACGCGAATTTGTGTGTCCAAGCTGTTAGCTAGAAGGAGGGATTAATCCAACTGTCACCCAGTGGTCGCCACAAGGAGGCGTTCAGGACACGAACCGAGAGCACAACAGTAGCAGCAATGGCTAGACTGTCTGTCATGATAAATCCACCAGAAGCCTCAGCGCACTATCGGCTCTCCCCTCTGGCTCTGATATAGCTGCCTAGACACTTGACTTTCGCGACGAATTCTAGTTGATCTTTACCAATGGTCAGTCGCAGTGGTCGGTTCCTACCCATCTTATTGATTGCATTTCGAGGCTGCAAAGTATAGCCCAAAAGGACAAGTAGTCATTGCCGATTTGTTCAGTGCCGCTTGGCATTTTGTAAGCTGTCACACATGAAGGCAATGTCGTCAGGGCAATCCAGGTCAAAAATTCGTGCACTTAGGAGCGGCTGCACGCATTTGCTCACCGCTATCAGTATGGCTGTCTACACCATGTTGTCCTCCCAGAAGAAGCTCATCAGTGCAAAGATTTCCAACCTGGTCCAGCCAGGATCACAGGATCCTTACTTATCTGTTATGTGTGAGCTCGTTCAGTTGATGATAGAAGTCATTTTTCACCGAATCAGCGCTAAAAGATGTGGGCGCGCGCGTTTAAATGACAAACAGGCGTCATTGGTCTACGTGCAACTCCGAAGCTCTATCGAGCCAGCCAATCTGACTATGTACCTCCGACTTTTGACTCGGATGCAGTCGACTAGGGCAGCTTAAGCCAGAGGACTCAGAACCATGCGCACAACGGATTGACTAGTATTTGAACCTGCGTTAGCTCAAGGCAGACTAAATGAGAACGCACCGCCAGTGCCGCCTTTGGGGGAACGCAGGGTAATCACGGAACTCGCATCATGCAGGCAGGTTTCCGATAAGCAGCAGATGTCGATCGATGGTGTCTCAAGTGTTCGGGCAAGTGCTGCCTGTTGGCCAATCTTCAACAACGTGCACACGTTGAGGCAGGCCAGTCTTAGCTAAGATCGGGGGCTCCAAGGAGAAACTACTGAACTGACATTGTTCGTTTGGTTGAACATGGACTTTTCGACTGGACCGGAGCGACGCCCAGCGATTGGGTGTAGTTCGAAATTAGAAGACATTTGATTATTGAACGAAAATGGGGGAGGTCTGTGGATTGGGGATTGAGAGCAGGGAGGATATAAGCGAGTTGAAACGGTGCGTGAAGGAATAAAATGCGCTCGTAGGGGGATTACAAGACGTGAGGGCTAGAGCAGTAGCATCCAAACCCCTATCCACCCTGCTCGATGCAGCAGATATGGCACCGTTTAATATTCTCTGCGACGGCAAGCGCATCAACAAATCGTGTGGAGAGAATTTCGTGGAGTTGTATTGCGCAGGCATGATACTGTCAATTTGTCCAGGCCGGGAGAGGAGAAAGATTAGTGTTCTCAACCAAAGCCTTTGGTTCAAAATCTGACCGCAAGGCAGCGCGGCTTGAAAATGGTGTCCATTTACAGAGAGTCCATTTTATAGAGTAAGGAGCCATGCTCATTCCAACCGCGAAGTTGCAGGGCCAGGAGACTGAGTTTATCTAGCCTCTAATCACTGACCCATTTGGTATAGGTGGTGTTAAAGGTAAAAAAGCATCTCCCAGCATAGCTCCGGGGATCATTGAGGCATACAAACCATCGCACCGCCTAAAGGCCTAGTCTCGTCGCAATAGAAATAAATGTAGCACAAGCTGCTCATTTAATACGACGCAACTATCAGGCCGGAACCTAAAAGGCACAAACTTCACCTGCCCATCCAACAACAGTTACCTCTCATATGTTATGTACTGTAAAAATGGAACCGCGTTCCTGGTTGATACAGGGGATAAAGTAAGCGCCGTTCATGTCGCCTCTGTGGAAGCGACTCATCACGCAAATCGTAGCCCTCCTGCTGCCAGCGTTGCTCTCACGACTATCTTCGGCCAATTCACCCCTTAACGCTTAACTCAGGTGTCCGTTGAACATTTCACTATACATTCACTATTGCCGCCATTCAGTTTGCCATCATCAGCATAGACTTCTGCAGGCATTTCGCACTTTTTGGTCGATGCAACACAAAAGAGGCTAGTCGACTCCGCAACACCCCACAGTGTCCTTGTCATTAACACCGGCATGTCAGCTAGTAGACCAACTAATGTCTACCCATAAACCTCCATGAATATGATAACCTTTCTCTCTTTACTCTAAGCCCGTTCTTCCATTGAAAGCAGCAATCTCCGAACATACGATTGCAATTAGAATAATCGTCCTGCAGATGGTCCTTGCTCCTTTTTACTCAGGATCGACCCAGCTCTGTCTGGTGACTGGATACTTTGTGGTGGCTACCGGGCTCCAAAATGACTTACTTTCCTCCACACGCCCCACCTCGCGGACATGCAGGATCTAAATGCACGCCTCACAGATATGACAGGTTCCAATTAACTGGATCTTATTCACGTCTACCAGCAGAAACGAATATCACTAAAATAGACATTGTCACTCTGGTTGTGAGCTCACAGATCTTAGTGGCATATGGATGAATGCGCCAGCGGTTTAGCACTTAGCCCCTAGTTCCACCCCAGCTCCAACTATCTTCATCTGATGAGTCCAAATCAGAAAGGAACCTATCATGTGGTCCCAGTGTTGGGAGGAGGCACACCGAAACTCCTCCATTTCGGCTACGGTCCTTGTGATCGTAATGACCGGGGGAAAATTGATCCATAGAGGTTGCGTGTATCAATCCAAATACAATGTGGGTACTCCGAATGCAGCATTGTCAATCTGTTTGACTTGTTCTAGTTTTTAATACTGTCCTTTGGTCTGTGTAACGCTGCACATACCTTTCAGCTTTTTATCCACTCAAGGTGCGGATTTCGTTTACCCGTACTTTGAAAACAAAGGTTAGCCAGTTTATTTAAAAAGAGCAACTAGCCCCTACTAATTCACTATTTTGGCGGTTTACCCAAAACGGCATCAACGTGGACCCAAGTAAGTGTGAGGTTGGCAAGTCAAACATAGTATAACTTGGCCACCTCGTCCAATCGTCTAGCAACGAGGTTCTTTCAGAGCAGATAGAGGCTGCTTAAGAGTTCCTGGCTGATGCTTCGTCTAAGCACCTGAGTCCATTTTGTGTTCAAGTCAAATACTTTCGTAGCTCATCTTAAGGAACCTCCTAGTGATGTTCTCAGTCATGGCCAACACGGCATCTAAGGAGCTCGAGAATTCTGTCTTCAACATAGCTCTTCTCGCTATTTCCGGATCGGCCGCACCTCTACCACAACTGATGACTCAGACGTCGCGATAGGAACTGTCACTTAACACACGTTGGTGGGTAGTGGTAACCATTCGGCTTTTTCTCCAAAAGCCTGCAGCCAGTAGAATCCTGATGCAACATGTTTGACAAAGACATGCTAATATAACCTGGTTATTCACACCATAATATGTAGAAATCCACCAGTTTGGAGTTACGTAACCATACGGTTTGGTTGCGTTACACAGCTTTCTGGGTAGCATAACTTATGTAATTAAATGCGAGGGGAACCTTGATACGTCAACCCGCGTTAAAAATCTTTAGGTTAAGGGCTCGTTCCGGCTTTTTGAGGGTGATCCATGGCTGATATAGTCGGCACTCTGTATGGTCATACTGTGTTTTCAGGTTTAAAGGATGTCCTCTTATGCTGGGTTTCTGGTTCAGTCCTCGCAGCCAGCGGCAAATTCGGTTTGGGTTCTTCAGTATCTGACACACCACTATGAGGTCCATTTGCACTCGCGGATATCGACTGCAGTATATTCCTAGGGACTTTAACCTATGCTGATTGGACAGTTGAAAGAAGACCCTAAGGTTTTTGACCGCCCTTCGTTGAGGAGTCACAAGAATATCAAGATCCTGGTTCTGCCACGGGTTGCACACCTGGATAGCGTCTTTCACTTGCGGTCGCAGGTGGGTCTTAAGCATTAGTGTGATGATTAGAGATCAAACCTATCAAACGCGCTGCGAAGAATACCAAAGCGTTGAACATCGGTTCTCGACATCTTTTCGGAAACTTTTAAGCACCAGATGGCCGGACTGCACGACGAACGTGAGTCCCAGCTTTTGGTAACATAACTGCATACTGGAGTTTGCTAAAGCCAGCATCAACCTTTATGAGAGACTTCCGACAGGAAAACAAATGGCTGGTTCGGTTACGTCTCAATTGCACCATGACGGCGAAGCTCCACGCAAGTGTCACTGGAATCCGTCTTCCGTATATAAGTGCATGAATACTGGAGAGTACCCGGATATTACAACGCCGTACTTCGTAAGGTACAGTCCGAAGATACCCAGACGAACCCTGCGGATATGTTTGCAAAGTGAACGCCATACCCGCTTTTATAAGTTTGTTCAGGGGAGTAGCGATAGCTCCAAAATTGCACAAAAGCATCAGCAATAGGAATAGAGGACAACAACGAGGCACTTGTAGCAACCGCTCCCTTGATCGGAACATGAGAGGACACACTGGGCTCTCTCCGGATTG
>CALYDF020002240.1:0-36186 GCA_944474145.2 Dicrocoelium dendriticum | reverse complement strand
TGAAACAGATGCGACACATCTTTCCGCTTTGCACCACAACAAGGATACTGGACATGATGACATTTGTACGGCTTTGCTGGAGGATACTGGTGACAATTTATCGGCTAGACTAGCTTCGATTATACGAGTTGTTATACCGAAGAGTTTGCTTCAGACTGCCTGCTGTCAACCGTCGTATCTAGATGTTAGTAGGGTCAGCGTATATTACGCAAATATAATCAAGGCTTTCAGCCTAAATGCATACCCTCTGAACATTCTTTGACGAAGTACTGGTCTCCGCGAACTAGTGAAATCAGGGCTGGCTTCCGCTGTGATCGTGTTTGTGTCGACACATAATTTCTCTTGGCCAAGTTTTGAAGAAGAGAAACGCCTACAGACGACTGACTATTATGGTTTAGTTTCAATAAAAAGCCACCTTCAAATATGTTGTTCGCGCAAGCTGTTGATACAGCTATGCATGGAGAGCGTCTTGCCTAAATTCCTTTTAATTATGCCCTCTACCGTGACTCCCGGAGCCGGGTTAACGTCTACGAAGCACTGCATCCTGAGTTCCTCACTAAAGGGGGTACTCCGAGGTTGTCCTATGTCTCTTCTCCTCTCCACCTTTACGCTGGATGCTATCAAGGATGGCTCAGTTCTTTCAGGCTCTAGCGGAATTAAAGTTCTACCAAATGACCGCCTGACGTATGCGGATATAATAGTTCCTTCGGTGTCTGACACAATGGCTACGCAAACGCTACTGGCTAGACAGACGCGTAGCAGTACACGCTTCGGTATATGCTTCGCACACACAAAATGTAAAGTTCTGGTACAAGACTGGATCAATACCGGTTATACATATCACAGAACAGCCATTAGAAGTGGCGGATATGGTTCATATTTTGCTAGCTCCCAACTCTGGTGCATACTACGTTAAGGAAGTTCGTTTGCTTATCATCAAAGCCCGTTGGGCTTTGCAGAGGCTAGACGAGCTATGGAGATAATGGAGTATAATATCCCGCTGCGGTAAGTCCGGTCTGCATGGAGCATAGATGTGGCCACTTAACGGCCATGATATTAAACGCTTAGCCATGTTTGAACACTAGCGCTGACGACTATTGCGGACTTATGGTGAGAATGCCGACCGTGCAGTGATAAAGTCCGTCAAAAAGCCTTCTGATGCCTCAGTAGATTGTTTGCTACACCTTAGTCGCTTACGTTGGTTAGCTCATATACCCCGTATGCCCAATGACCGGTATATTCGGTGTGTAGCGCAAGACTTGTCTGCCTTGGTTTTGAGAAACTGTCTGGCGTACAGTATATCTCGTCTCATAGATTCTTGAAGACCTTGACTGAAAGCCTTGGTCAGGTTGGCGTCTGCATACTGCCCACCACCATAACTTCCGGTAACCAGATCCAGGTCAAACGCAAGTGTGGTTCTCAGTGAAGCGTTGCGGAAGTAGTGCGCAGTAGCTGTCAGTAGTTGGATGATGTCGCATCTCACGATGTCCCGGCTGATTTGTTTAGCAAAAAATTGTTTGAATTTTATATACATAGATATATATATATATGTATACATATGCATATCTCCTAATTAAGCGGCATCGTTTAGCGTAAAAAACTTTGGTTAACAATTATCATTGCCTACCAACAGCACATATTCACGCTGCGTAAAATTTCACGGTGGGCATATTTCAATAACATGTACAATTGATGGAAAGAAATTTCCACGTAATCAGTCGCAGTGCCACGTTAAATATTCGTAAATGGCGATGCTAGGGTTTACACCTGCGCACACACGTGGTTTACATTGGCATACATAGATATATATGTATAAAAAACATATGCGCATGCATAAACGTACGCCTATTTATATCCCGTTATTCCGACATACCTGCATATTTAAGGACGCGCAAATGATTTCTTCTGTAGTTACACATTACATCTACCTACACACACTCCAAAGTAAAAACAGTTGCAAATATTCCCTTTCACATACGTTTAATTAATAACCAACAACAAATGCAAATAGACAATTCCGTCCTTATATACTCACTAACGCGGTAATATAAGTAGTCCGTGCATCGCAAATTGGTATCACATTCTCACAGATTCTTACGTATGCCATCAACGATGCATATAGTGATGCATTTCCATTCCCGACATTCCTGTTGGATTACACCAAACCTATCACTTCTAGTTTATCCTCATTACAGGACCGGTAAGTTGCGAAATTATTGATCACATATATCACGCTCATTATGATTCCTCCAGGCACGTAGGTTGCCTTAGAAACCGTTCCATTTTGTGCCTCCAGTTTAGGTTATTTGTGCACAAAGTATTTCGTGTGGATTTCTTAACCATTTACCTGCTGCATTGCTAACAGTATCTTCTTTAGACAAACGATTGCCACGTTATGCTCCACCGCATTTTACATTGCAAAACAATTTCTAAACTACAACATTGCTCTACATGTCGTACGCATGGTGCGCGATTGCGTCTCTTTTGATTTTCTGCCAAATTATTGGCCTTCATTATTGCACTACCTTAGCCTCAGTATAATACTCATAAATCATAAACTATGTTACCCTACGAAGCGGTTCCTAATAAATTATCGCATCAAAATATATCACTCAGAACACCAATTATTTACCTCATAAATTTTTGTACTAACATGCACCAAAGAAATTATAATTTAACCACCATTATTCAAGTAAATGTTCCCGGGAATTAACGCGTATCGTTTCAAATGGTAGCCGGAGTAGAATAACATTGATCTAGAGACTTGATAAGCGAACACAACGTGCTTCAAAGTTGCAAATAAACTATCGAATACGCAGTCTGTAGTGTAACATAATCTTCCAACGAGAACAGCAACGGTCGGATATAAGGAATCCGCCAGCCCAGATTTTCGAGAACATGTTTAGCATTCGGTTCCCTTCTCCCTACTCTGAGCTTATTGCGAGCTGCTCTAGAATTTGATAAAGAATTAAATCTGTATTCTTGGTTACGCGAAGCACGTAATTAAATGCACGATCATAGTAACAGTACAACAATTGATCGAGAAATGATTAATCTTATAATAGAATTTCCATACATGTGGATTCATGAATGTAGGTGTGTATGTAGGTCTGTTGCTTGTGTTTGTAAATATGTTGCTGATCTTTTAAACAAGTTAGAACGCGTCGCCGCTGTTTGTAGAGATGTTTGTGTATTCGATACGTTTGTCAGCGTAGATTTACAAAGGCGTGCCGGATAAGTTGCCTCCAGCTAGTATCGATGGAGCAGGATATTCTGATTACGACGGCAATAAACCACTACTGACGAATTGTTAGAATGCAACCGTGGAATATACAAAACCTCAGATTATAGAACTCACACTATTTTCATAGAAATACTTCTCCTGAATATTCCTGCTTTTGCATACTCATTTATGGCAGCCACGAAATGGCTATTTCACTTATGTTCCTAAGCAATGCTGAACAGCTCCCTACCATTTCCATTGTACAGCCTTCTAACCGGACAACTTCTAAATCCCGCGTACGTTTCCATGACCAAACGTTACCTGTTCCTCATTTGAATGCGTTTCTTAACGGACCAACTTACAATACGATCATCACAGTTCGAATGTCAACTTATGCAGTAGGACGAGGTTTGTGCGAAATCGGTTGATGCAGATCTACACAGCTCCCTACTTATCAACGGTTGAAGGTCATTTCTATTTGAATGGAGTATTTGCCAATCAATGAGGCTGGTGTCTGCTCTGTAACATTCGTAGATGAACACAAATCTTTGTCCCCTCAATGGTAACCCTCTGCACTACACTACAAACGACACGTTAAGTTCATTGCGCTTACAGTGGAGTATACTTGTTCATGTGCCGTGCACTACCACGTATCCACGTGGACAGATTAGGATGCAATGAAGCGGGTACACCGATCGGCAATTGCTGCACCTCTTTGCGACAAGTAAACGACAGCATTGCTCCTTAGCTAGCCAACGTTTTCTACTTACTGTCATTATGCACTGGGATTATAACGTAGACACTACGGTCACACGGAGTGATAATATAAAGGGGAATACTCACTTATGCCATAAATTAAACGGCGATGAACTACGGCACTGCCTATCAAACGGAGGATGCTTCCTATTACTGTGTTGACGGTTTTCCATCGGATGCATTCGCGATGCAATGGAGGACATAAATCAAATCGGGAAAAGTGCATAACGCTCCTGATTAACATCAGGGTCTGTGCACGACAAAGTGCATACAGGCTGCAAAACCAAATATTCACAAGTTTCTTTGGCTCGGCTAATGGATGGATAACATCCCTACTTGTATCCTCTTCTTTACAGCAACGTCGCATTTATGATTCTTTCGAAAGAATAACATATATGCTTAGTTAAGACAAGTTATGTCTTTCCAATCGCTGAAGCTAACTTAGATAGTATTAACCTTCACTTCACGGGACATTTCTTACTATGTGTATTTATCAACAAATGGGCATGCAGCATTGGAGGTTAAGTGAAACCGATTTCTCATTCTAGCCTCATACTGAATATTGTCAAATCCACTACAAATAAGCAATATGATCCCTAATGGTTCCACTTTCTGCATTCACACCAACAATGCGTACTCTTGTATGGTTAGAGAAAGATGCATGCGTTTGCATTCAAATGGGAAAAATCCGCTAGTGTTACTCCAACAAGTGCTCGCGCATCATGTTGGTGAATTCCGCTTGGTCAACCGTCAAACTTCAGTGATAGGGGCAACCTGTATTATGACATTAGTACTTGCGGCGAATAAATCTCTTAATTTCGTACGAGTAGAAGAAAAGACAGGTGTTTTGGTAAGATCATTTTAACGTGGATAAAAGCGATCGTTTATTGCTAGCAATGATTCGGAATACCTGTAGCTCGGGTTCGTAAATAACGTTTTGATTCGTAAGAGGTAAGATTTCCGAATCCGTGCAGGAAAGTGACAGGAGAGCAGTATAACCAATGGATAACGATACAAGTGGTCACAAATCTGAATATTATAGTACGTAGTACTGAAATCACCATAATTCTGATGGCATACATTCGAAAGTTTGCAGACCATTTGCAACGTTCTGCAGACATATGTGGACCATAGTTATCCGGAGACAGAAGGGTGCCGTGACAATTGATGTTGGGTACGGGCTTTTGATTCACAATTATGGTGGGAGAGGAATTTAAGTGGGAATTCAACGTACCAGCACAGAGAATAGATAATATTACATAGCTTCGTTTAGAAACGTCTAGCGTAACAGATCCGCATGAAGAGCATTCCATCGGATGGTCCAATCGGAGTTAAAGTGATGCGGAATCCTGTTTAGTGGGGTCCGTATATCCCAGTACAAAAACATCAGCCCATTTGCATCCAATAAACCTGGTATTTATAAGGAGACGTCCAACCTACAATGATAGTAATAAAATTGATAACATCGCTCTCTGCAGAACACCACAGTCGGCACAGGGGGCAGAGCTTTATATACTGTTCAACACTGATTTGGGTACCATTTTTAAATTGTCACCTAACCGCTTACACCCACGAGTGCACTCCAGTTTCGGATAATCGGTTCAGCAACATTGACTTATCCATGCTTCTAAAGGTACTAGATTAATACAGAAAAAGATAGCCGAGCAGATTTAACTTTTAGATCCAATGCAGAGGCTACAGAATAAACAGGATACGCCACTGCGTCCAATTTGGAGCGCTGGTGTCTATTCAAAAACTGCTAGATAATGCCCTCAGGAGCGTCTGACTAAACCCGTGGAATTAACAGTCTTACAAAATTTTAGAAGCACAGCGGTACACGCATTTGGGCGAAACCTTTGTAATCCCTTGTTGGCAATTCAGTTACACGGGCCGTTCTCCAAATGTCCGGGATCATACCCTTGTGCGGCAGTTGTTTAATGTATTTGTAATATCAGTGTGAGAGCAATAGCACACTTCTTCAAAGCAAATGGTGACGAAACATCCGGATAGCAAGCTTTAATCTGTTTGCTTCCTAGTGAACGTTGCTTTGATCGAACGGCTCAGGTGGAGTTGAGCTAATGAAGGAAGGCAAGGTAGGTGACTTACATAAGCCGGAACGGAGCCAAATATTCAATTTATCCGCATCCACTCCACCGATCTGGCTGCAACCCCGCTTGCCACCGGGCTGCCTCAGAAGCCTCCTTAAATCGCGACAGTTATGTTTGCCTTGAACTGATTCCACGTATAAGTTGTTCAGCCAATTTATCTTAGATTTAGTTGCTGTTGTTTGGCTTTTGCTACGAGTAGCATTCTTTTACTTGCACGCCCATTCTTTTACCCTTCAAAACCGCAATTAGTGCGTTCCGAAGTGGTCAGATCTGAGAGGAAAATGACGACGGAGGTGAAGTACCACACTAGTCATAACAATATTCAAGCAGCGAACTAGCAACAGAATGATGCTTGTATTAACATAAAACTCCAGCTGCATAATCGCACTGAGCTCACTGATTTTATTAAGCGGAGAACGAAGATTATTGGAAATTATCAGTGGGGCAGGTGCTTTACCGACATAAAAACGACTGAGGACAGATTATCAGCCAGCAAGACGCCTTCGCTTTTTCCGAACACAATTATTCCTAATTTGATTGAACGTGCTCCTGACTTTGTGACCGTATTCGATGAAGCTGAGGTTTTAGAAATCAAGAGACCGTTTGATTGCACAATGAGGAAAAGCTGTTGCTTGAGGAAGTTCAGTGGCACAAATTGTAAATGGCAACGATGCAACGTAGCAAGTTGTAAAGGTTGATCCGTGCGCAATGGTGGAAAGTGTTTAGTATAATGTAATGTGATGTAATCTGAGGCGTTATGCATGTGTACCTAAATATGAGGTATGCTTCAATTTTACGTTGGAAATACATGGCGGTGCAGCGGTTACCATGAGTGTGGCTGAGGAAAAACTGCGCAGACCTGCTGCTGCAGCGCACAATGACAGTGTCAAAGAATTGGAGGAACTGAAGCGGCGATTTCAAATAGAAACGGTGACTTGCCTTTTACTATTTTCATCGGTGTACGCCGCAGCTTACAGGCAAGGAAGCGGAATAGACTTACCCGATGGAGTTACTTAGGGTTACATCCGCTGCCGTTGTGGGCATTGCAAACGGACTGCATCTCGTGGCAAACGTTAAGTGTACATAGTGATCAAGTGACTTAATGAATGCATGTAGATACAAATCGTATGATTGCCAGGCTCGCTTCTCCGTGCTTTTGCACGATTAAAGACATGTTGTTGGAAGATGATCCATAGTTCACACATATAAATTTGATCATGTAAATGCGTGGTTGTATAGACGTAAACTTCCGCTGTCCTCGGGATAAGAGTTGAAGGTGCTAAGTTTGATGGAACGTTTCCACAGCACACCGGAGTTTAGACGGTTCAAATCCCACCAATATGGCAAACGCGCTACGCGCATGGATATTAGTACATTGCGGAGGCCTCATCTGAATAAGTCTGCATATGAGGTTACAGACGTCGCACCTGTGTTAGAACGTCATGGTGTTTGTTAGATAGTGTCTCAAAGGAGGCAGATTGGGTACGTATTTTCTGCTCCTTCTGCGGTGCGTCCCATTGTGAAACGATATGATGAAGCGCCGTTGTGGGATGTAACCCACTTGTTAAATTATGGTTTAATACATCCTGTGGCATTGTACTTTTGCTGATGTCAGTGGTATTGGAATGTCATATTTCGATGCAAGTTTCAGGGTATAACATTGTACAGGTACCGCATTCTGGTAAATGCAATGCTGCAGTTGGTGCCTAGCAAAAGGCATTGCCTTATGGTTGTGATGAATACATGTGCCGCTGAGTTGAGGTCATTTATTCGTTGGTATCTGAACGCACGAATGGTATTTTGCCGTCATCATGTGAAATGCGACATGAACCGACGTTGTAGTCGCTTACGTGGCAAATCCGTTGCTTTCAAATTGCAGTTACTTGCTTGGTTGCGCAATCGAATCTACACTCGTGATGTGTGCCAGTTTGATAGCTTGTTAACCTCAGTAAAGTTATGTTATCCTGTGTGTTACCTGACATTTTCTAGTACATGATTGAAATACGTGGAGGTTGGTCTGCTCACAGGCAGAAAGATGCTGTGCTCTTCGGTTGTCATTGAATGAAACGTGTGGACAATGAGAACAAATCTTTAGGAATATTTATCCGAGAGATCCTCACTTCTTACTCTGTGCACTTCTGTTTCTGTTCATTTGAGTGCTTGTATTCATGAAAACAACAAGATTGTAGGAAAGCATAAACTGAACGTTGTAGCCATTGCATCGAAAGTCTCTTCCATAGCGTTTCTTTACAAACAGCTGAGCGATGTGGCAGCGAACCTGTTTTTAGACTATTATCGCGTTTCCTCCGTCCTCCACTGTCATTTTGTTGGCCCCTATTGCATAGTGTCGTGTTCCCGTTCGAAGCATCTTCGTGTGTACATCACCCGAGAAAGTAATTGTGATTGCGAAGTTACCCGTCAATAGCGTTCATTATGTTTTCACATTTGCCATGCTGTTTGGCTTCACGGCCATTCTGTGGATGACAAAATCCACAGATGTCTATGGTTTGTTCCTCGGCAACCTCTCACAGCTTGTTCTGACGACGTGAGGGAGTATATTATGTTGGATATTTCGAAATCATGACGCTGCGTAAGATGCTGTTGTTGTAAATTGTGTATAGAAACTGCGCAGGCCGCAGGAACTCTTTTCGGACATTCAGGCGCATTTGTGCAGTTACGGATCTGTAAAGGTTTCCGTTTTTTGAACGCTTTTGGTTTCAAAAGGAAGATATCTTTAAACCATATCGCCACACATCCAACTGGCCTGTACCATTTCCTCTGGACACTGAGGCAAACGTAAAGATAATATGTGTTGCAGCACCGCTAGAAACCGCACATGAGCAAGTAGCCGTCGCTGTGCCTACCGTTTCAGAATGTAACGATCTGCAACACCTGAAATTAACTAATTGGAATAAGTTTGACCACCGAACTTTAACCCAAGCAACTTGTCCCTTTACATCCGCATGTGGAGATAGGAAATATATGTTGCCACTGAAGTAACGTGTCACGGTGGTGTGTCCCCGGGAAAAGTGCTCTTTGTGGATCAGAATTTCGAAAATTTCCCACCACCACCAATTCCGGTAACCAGATGCATGATAAACACAAATGCGGTTCTCAGTAAACCGTTGCGGAAGAAGTACGCAGTATCTTTCAGCGGGTGGATTATGTCGCATCTCATGGTGACACACTTGATTAAGTTATCTGTGATGTGCCGATATATACATATATATATATATACGTACTTGTAGGAAAAATTTATTATGTGCAAAATATTCGTGTTAACAATTATCAGTATGCAAGAGCAACACATTTTCATGCCGCTTAAAATTATACGGTTGGAAATACTTCAATTATGTGCAATTTCCGAAAGGCAATTTCAAACTAAACTGTGGAAGTGTCACGTTAAAAAGTCGGAAATAGCGATGCAAATCTTTACACCTGTGCACATCCGTGGTTCACATTGACATACGTAGATATATATGTATATACTTCATATGCGCATCAATGAACGTACGCCAATTTACATCCTGTTATTCCGCCATACCTGCACATTTAAGGACACGCAATTGATTTCTTCTGTACTTACACATTACATCTACCTACACACACTCCAAAGTAAAAACAGTTGCAAATATTCCCTTTCACATACGTTTAATTAATAACCAACAACAAATGCAAATAGACAATTCCGTCCTTATATACTCACTAACGTGGTAATATAAGTAGTCCGTGAATCGCAAATTGGTAGCACACTCTCACAGATTCTTACGTATGTTATCAACGATGCATATAGTGATGCATTCTCATTCCCTACATTCCTGTTGGATTACACCAAACCTATCACTTCTAGTTTATCCTCATTACAGGACCGGTAAGTTGCGAAATTATTGATCACATATATCTCGCTCATTATGATTCCTCCAGGCACGTAGGTTGCCTTAGAAACCGTTCCATTTTGTGCATTCAGTTTAGGTTACTTGTGCACAAAGTATTTCTTGTCGATTTCTTAAACTTTTTACATGCTGCATTGCTAACAGTATCTTCTTTAGACAAACGATTGCCACGCTATGCTCCACCGCATTTTACATTGCAAAACAATTTCTAAACTGCAACATTGCTCTACATGTCGTACGCATTGTGCGCGATTGCGCCTCTTGCTTTTCTGCCAAATTATTGGCCTTCATTATTGCACTAACTTAGCGTCAGTATAATACTTATAAATCATATAATTTGTTACCCTATGAAACGGTTCCTAATAAATTATCACAGCAAAATATATCACACAGAACACCAATTATTTATTCCCTAAATTTTTGTACTAACTTGCACCAAAGAACTTATAATTTAACCGCCAATGTGCAATTAAACGGTCCCAGGAAATAAAGCACATCGATTCAAACGGTAGCCGGAGTGGGATAACATTGACCTAGAGACTTGATCAGCGAACACAACGTGCTTCAAAGTTGCAAATACACTATCGAATACGCAGTCTGTATTTTAACGTAATCTTCCAACGAGAACAGCAACGGTCGGATATAAGGAATCCGTCAGCCCAGATTTTCGAGTGCATGTTTAGCATTCGGTTCCCTTTTCCCTGCTCTGAGCTTATTGCAAGCTGCACCAGAATTTAATATAACAATAAATCGGTCACTGCTTTCTGTAGAGATATGAGTATATTTTTGCAAGCTTGTCAGTGTAAATTTATAAAGACGGGCCGGATAATTTGCCTCCATCTAGTATCGATGGAGCAGGATATTCTGATTACGACGGCAATAAACCACTACTGATTAATTGTTAGAATGCAACCGTGGAATATACAGAACCTCAGATTTGAGAACTCACACTATTTTCAAACAAATACTTCTCCTGAATATTCCTGCTTTTGCATACTCATTTATGGCAGCCACGAAATGGCTATTTCACTTATGTTCCTAAGCAATGCTGAACAGCTCCCTACCATTTCCATTGTACAGCCTTCTAACCGGACAACTTCTAAATCCCGCGTACGTTTCCATGACCAAACGTTACCTGTTCCTCATTTGAATGCGTTTCTTAACGGACCAACTTACATTAAGATCATCACAGTTCGAATGTCAACTTATGCAGTAGGACGAGGTTTGTGCGAAATCGGTTGACGCAGATCCACACAGCTCTCTACTTATAAGCGGTTGAAGGTCATTTCTAGTCGAATGGAGGTTCCTCCGAACAATGAGGCTGGTGTAAATTTTACCTACACAACGTTTTCTTATTTCCGCACTTCGCTTCAGGCTTTACACTTCTCATGCGCCTTTCACGCATGTCACGCAGACGTACGATAACATAGTCGTGCAGGTGATCTTGACAAGTCCTTCAATTCTTCCAAGTTGCTATACCACTCGCCCTCAGTGCAAACCGAGCGTTCATGTTCGTCGGTCTGTAAGTGGAAAACAGTGCAATCACCCTGTGGCCGTTCGCGGTTGCTGAACCAATGCCATGCGCACCGATTAAATCTGTCCACACCGGTGCATCACACCAAATGCGCGTGTTGAACTCACCCAGCAGAATATGTCGGCAGCTCTTCAGCACAGACCGTAACACGGCTGATAATTGGGCGTATAGTTGTTCACACGTGTCGCTGCTCTGATCATCTACATCCCTGTCAACAGCCGAAGATGGGCCGTTAGGCTGGCTGGCTCGTTCCAGCGTTCAAAGTCGCGCGAGGAAAAACGGTGCTTGTTTGTCATTGCGGCATATGCCTCCACAAACTGCCGCCGTGATTCGGTGAAATATGATTTCTATCACCAACTTAACGAGCCTCTTCATAATAGAGAACCAAGGATACTTTTGGCTTGCTGCTGATCTAAAAGCCCAAATCGGAAACTTATTCCCTGTTCAGCTTCAACGGGACGACCCACTTAGTGTAAGCTCTCGTAGTGATAATAGCGAGCGGTTGATACACCTGTGTGGTGCTGGTCTTCTTTTAGCGAGCACTAACTTTCGACAGAATACCCTCAGAAGAGTGACTTGTCACCAACCAGCCTCGGGCCAGCCATTGACGCAAAGTAATCACGCCGCTATTAGTTACCGTTAGAGAGTCAGTGTGCAAAATTCTTGCTCAGTTCGGAACACCAGCGTGGTTCCTGATCACACACCCGTGTGTGCCGTCCTGCGGAGGCGTTTCGGCGGACCACCGCAGTATCACTCTGAGCGCATTGCCACCATCCAGCTGCCGAAGTCAGGGGTTCTGGATGCGTAACAAGCTACGCTGGCACCTGGGCCGAATAAGCGTCCAATGAACCTCCTCCAAGGTCACTAGTCAAACATTCGTCAACCGCTACTATCAGCACGCATCAATTCTTGTGGCAAAGCAAATTGTCAACCTAGATATTGTCTGTCTACAAAATCTCTGGAATGTGTATATGCTCGCGGAGGTATGCCGGCTGGAAAGGAATACAATAAGAGTCTCAAAAATCACAGGGCAAAACTGCGTGCTAGCCTGCAGAAAGACTGCGAAGTCTGGTGGTATCAACGTGAATCGGAAATGGAAACAGCGACTGCGGATGGTACGGGGAAGAGGCAGCAGGTGACCGGGCGTTAGAAAGACAATACGAGATGAGAGTGAATAATCGATGCGCAGCTTGTCAAAATGCTTGCAGCGTTGGGCCGAACACGTTGCAAGACACTTAAACTAATCTGAGTTAGCGCTTTCTATTGCAAGTATTGAGTAACATTCTCCGTGGACCTTCCAATAGATCCGCCTTAACGAGCAGAAGTTGAAGGTAAGATAGGGCTGCTGAAATCGCATAAGGCTGCTGGTGCAGATAGGATTCCCCTAGCTCTCTACAAATTCGGAAGACCTGCTCTTGTGGATGGTGTACACGAGTTAATAATAGAACTTTGGTGAGGGAAAACGTCCCGACAAGCTGGAGCCGCTCTGTCATAGTCCCAGTTCTCAAGGGAGGCGCTTGTTCAGAATGCTGCAACCATATAGGGATCAGTCTGGTCTCAATGATCTCTAACTTGTGTGCCTCTGTCGTTCGCCACAGACTGCCTGACGCTCGTGATGGCCAGTTCCGCGAACAGCAAGTCGGATTTCTTAGACCTCGAGGCTCCATCAACTACATCTTCACCGTGTGTCAATTTCTGGAGCACCGCCATCTTTAGTGGCGACCAGTTGTTGCGGAGTTCACTGAGAGCAAGGGTGCCTCCATTTCGGTTGCTTGATGTGCCCTTTGTTTAAGTCTGCTCAATAAATGTGTGCCTGGTAAACAAGTAAACACGATCAAAGCACTGCAAGCGCATAGGTGAGTAGAGTGAGTGTTTATAGCAAACTGTCGACGCCCTTCAATATCTGTAGCTGTGTAAGACAAGGTTGCCCGCTATCACCTTTTCTCTTTAACTTCGTTATCGATGAATTTATGGAAGTAGCGTTTGCTGGACACGTTCTAGAAGGTGTGGAGCTACTTCTTTGTGAGCGACAATTTTACTTGGTGTATGCGGACGACATTGCCCTCATAGGTGACAACGCCCAACTGTGCCACGCTGCACGGGACCAAATTTCACTGACTGTCAATCGTTTTGGGCTACGTTTTGATTCAACGAAGTGCAAATTCTTCTTCAAGATTGGCAGGAATCTACCCATGCACTACCGCTTTGTGGTGATCAGCTAGAAGCCGTTCAGGCATTCAAGTACCTGGGCAGCTATAATAGCGTCTGTGGGATCAAACCTGAGATTACGAACGGTATAGAAAAATCTCGAGGTTCCTTTGCCCATCTCCGCCATCAGTAGCGCAGACGCGACAGCAAGCTCGCCCTAAACAGCAGACTTTAGAATGAAGCCGACCGTTCAACTCTCTTATACGGTTGTGAAAACTAGACCATGAGGTCGACAGCCATGAAGAGGTCAGCCACGTTCGACCATCGCTGCCTCCGCATCTTAGCTTCTGTCTGGTGGGAGCACTGAGAAATGAGCGCGTTCCGCGTCGCGTAGTTGGTTCAGAAAGGGCTGGCAAGCCACTGAGCACTAAAATATCACGCGCCAGAATCCGATGGATGAGCCACGTGTTTCATATGCCAGCACCCACACTCCCTCGACGTGCATTGTTTGCCAGATGTGGTTCGGCTGGAAGATGAGGAGGGAAGGACAAACGATGACTTGGTCGAAGGAAATGCAACCCATACTTCGAAGTTGGCGTCGTTTTGTGAATCCCGACTGCCTGGCTAGGGACTTAAGGACGATGAACCCGTTTGGATGGACACGGCGGTCCGAATGGCTTTTCTGTTGTTAGTTTCTTTGTTCATCCCCTCATGCTAAGGACATCTCTCCCATCACGATCTTACTCGTTAGGCATAATATAACACCCATGCTGCAGCACAATAGCTGGTTGTTAGCTCGCAAACAATGCCCATTTGTTACTGAGGAAGCAGCCTCTGTTGATTTTGCTTCTACTTGTCTCTTGTAGTGCCGCACAATAGCTGAGGTGTTTTCCACCTGCATCTAACATGTACAATGAATGGATATTTGAAGCATACCGGCAGGTCGCCCACACCTGAGAGGAGAAGAGCTCAGGCCCTCAGCCAGTCTCCAATTAAATGTACATCCGATAGGCGGCGGGTCCATTATATGGTCAATTCACTGATTCATGTTGTTTGGTGTTCTAGATCGTAGCTAGGAGAAGGGTGTAACCAACCTCCCACCCAGCGATCGCCAAGTGGAGGGGTGCAGGACAGGAGCCATGGTACAACAATAGCAGCAGTGGGTTGACTATCTGTCAAGATCTAACCAACGCAAACCACAGTACACCATACGCTCTTTCGTCAGGTGGGTAACATGGTTGGCAGCATCCGGTTTCGGATTTGCCTGTCACTGTGGAAAGTCACAGGACGCCTGCGCCTACAGAGGGACCATAAATGGCTTGCGCTGCAACACCCACAGCTACACACATACACACACCCCAAATCCAGTGTAAACCCGAAGGAATAAGACCAAGAGGCATGCAGATGGGAAGCAAGTTTCATCAACGGAGCCGGCCCACACTCCTTCACTGTCAAACACAAGCACGCTTTAATTCGGAATCAGGCACACACACACACACAAGGCGGTGGCTGGACCTTAGTTTGCTCCACAATGAGTGCACGGGACGGCTCTTCGAGCTTAGCACAACCGCAAGGACGTTGCACCCCTTGCCCACCAACAACTGTCTCCTAGAGCCAATATGCACGTGGTAGTGGGTATTAGACAGGTAGGCACCTTGTCAACACGCACGTCAAGATCAGCCACACCAGGGATTTCAAGCAACATCCAATCCCTTGAAAAAACAAGACGGAATAAAATAAATCCAATAATGCATACAGATAATGTGGCATCTCTCTTCGCTAAATTAGCATAGGAAATAAGTTGGTTAGCATCGAAGTATCGATAAGTAAAATATGTCCACAAGTTACTTAATAATGCTACCAACGCAACAAAGTTATTGAAGATAAGCGCAATCAACGTAAGCAACCTGGCCAGTTAATAGAACATTATCAAGGTTGGTAGAACGAAGCAAGTAAAGTGGAATGCAATGGATCCACCGTAAGAAGACCTAGTTTAAGTTCATGTTGGTTTAGCCTAACTGCGGTGAAGAAGCACCAAGGACGCAACATCAGCCTCAGCGTGGGGCATAGGTGCATAACATACTGTCGTGGTAAATCACACATACCTTGTCCTGTAGCTCGAAAAGCTGTGCATGACAAGCCTAAAGTGGACCCAGTGGGATCTCTTTAATCGCACTCCTGATCTGGACTTTCACTGCACGGCCTTATGCATCTGGGTATGAATCTAAACTGTTTAAGTGAATATCTTTTTACTTCACTTCCTTATGGATCATTCAGTTTAATCAAAGGCTAGAGGTGGGGCATCGCCAACAAAACACCTGTCGGAACGGGCAGCCGTATACTAGCATTTATCTTATGAGCCCGTTGACAATAATCACTTTCCTACTTTCTGCTTTCCCTCTACTTTCAACTCTTCTGTGCCCCGACAACTAGACAGGATCCTGTTACTGACTTCGCAGGTGCTGCCATCGGTACTTCTAGTTCTTCCGTCAAACATACATTTTTCACATAACTTCTTTCAACCTACGATACCTAGATCATATCGGGCAGCAGGCAGCACACTCTCACTCGCAACACCCATAGTATTTATATGAGCTGCGATTCTGAAACTCGCATATAATATGACACTGTCATGCTGACTACCTGGTTCCCAATCTGCTGAGGATGAATACGTTGTTGGCTTATTTGACGATGCTGTGTCATTGGCTCCAGGTACCTAGGATTGTGGTGTCCACCTCAGCAACATACATAATGCAATCTGCTCTACTGGATTCCGGTGACAATCGCATGTATGCGGTTTGAATTCGAAACTCTACTGAACTCACTAAGCACCGTCTGATGACAAGGTGCGTTTTATTTGCTTTAACTTACACTCTTAGTGAAGGCAGTCTATAGCGTAGCGAAGACGGTTTTACTCGGCTGAACTCATCTCTTTTTCGAATGGCGAAGAATATGGACAACATGATTGTTGCTGGTGACATGATTGTATATATGGATCGTCTTCCAGATTCCGAAGAACATCTGAGTGGTCGCTTGGCAGCCGATGCACGTAGAACCGACAACTGTGTCCGATTCCTGTAATTGTAAGCCGACCACAACCTGCAATTTCACAGAACTGCTTTCCAGCACAAACGTTCACAACACCTTACGTGGTGCCAATTGCATTCCTCAATGACCTGCACCCAACTTGACCATATTGCTAACAGCTACAAATATCGCACAGTAGTCCTAGTCTGTTGGTCAATCAGGAGTGTGCCTGGATTCCGACAATATATTAAACGCGCAGTGTCGGCGCTCATTCTTTTTGTATTAAGGATGTGCCTCTCTTATACCTTTAGCTGTAACTTTAACTCGCACTTTGCAGTTCAAAAATAGCATGACGGAATGACCCACCAAGCGTCAGCGATGAATGTGTTCAGTGAGCAAATCGCTGACAGGGATCGTCGTAAATTTGGGACAAAATACGCCTTCGACGCCCGCTGTGAACCCAATTTGGGCTGCCGGAATTAGGACTAGGACTGCGAAGTCACTATTTGTTGGATCGAAGCAAGGAAACTATTTCCCAACGACCCCGAATTATATCATCTCCGTACATCCCTGTAACAATGTATTCGAATCGCCGGAAGACGATTGTGGATAGCAAGTACCCGTGATATGGTTAAGGCCCGTGCTATCGGGAACATAATAGTGCTATTCGAACTTAGACTGGACAGGAGCATAATAAACAATGAGTTAGCGTGGCAATACCTTAAAAGTATGGACAGTTGATCCATCCTTAGCCTCGTCAACCAGATCTTTAGGCAGAAAATTTTGAAAAGTTGCTGATCACGCCTACTGAGACACCGCCACTTACCGAATCACCTGAATCGACATAGGAATCAAATGTCTAACCGCACTGAAACAGATGCGACACATCTTTCCGCTTTGCACCACAACAAGGATACTGGACATGATGACATTTGTACGGCTTTGCTGGAGGATACTGGTGACAATTTATCGGCTAGACTAGCTTCGATTATACGAGTTGTTATACCGAAGAGTTTGCTTCAGACTGCCTGCTGTCAACCGTCGTATCTAGATGTTAGTAGGGTCAGCGTATATTACGCAAATATAATCAAGGCTTTCAGCCTAAATGCATACCCTCTGAACATTCTTTGACGAAGTACTGGTCTCCGCGAACTAGTGAAATCAAGGCTGGCTTCCGCTGTGATCGTGTTTGTGTCGACACATAATTTCTCTTGGCCAAGTTTTGAAGAAGAGAAACGCCTACAGACGACTGACTATTATGGTTTAGTTTCAATAAAAAGCCACCTTCAAATATGTTGTTCGCGCAAGCTGTTGATACAGCTATGCATGGAGAGCGTCTTGCCTAAATTCCTTTTAATTATGCCCTCTACCTTGACCCGACACCGATTTCGCTTTTACAATTTTCGCAGGTAAACTGTTCTACTATTTCACCACTCGCGGCTCGAGTTGCAGTCTAGCAATCCGCTTTAGCTCTGGTACCACTAGCTTACACCGGTGCCCGCGAGCGTTGCTTGGTTCGCGCAAGTAAAGCAGTGGCCTTAAAATGGAGAATTGACCCAGATTCAATATCCCGTAATCTATGAATGAGCTTAATAGCCACCTACTGAATACGTTTCAGCCTTTACACCTCGCCAAGGATGATTGAACAATAAGCGGGTGGTCGGTACCAGAGCACCGATTTTGTGATGAAAGCGAAGTGGCGCGTGAATGTATCTTCAGGCTAAATGTGAAACCAGCGTTTAAACGCTCACAGCATGCGTAATCCTTTTCTATATTGCTTGTTCGTGTTGTCCATGGACTTTGAATCGCAATGTGAAAGTACGGCATGGGCTTTTTCGGAAGGTGATGGATACGGCACTTCGCTTGCCAGTGTGTACGTACGAGCCTCAACAACCTTCTTCAGGCTCGCGTATAACGATTTGACTAATTTGATAGGCAGATCGAAATCTTCAGACTAGCAGTACAAGAAGTCTTTGTCATGCTGAAGTACATCACAGTCATCAAGCAAATAAACTAGTCTGCAAAGCTTTAAGTTGTTTGTAAAAATTGCACGTAAGTACCGAAGAAGCTGTGGCAGTTAATTGACGGTGATCAGGAACCAAACGTGTCCCAATTACGGTAGTTGGGATACACCGTTGTTTGTGAAATACTAGTCAGTCAGTTGGTCATCCATCTGTGCCCATTTCCTTCCAAAAAGGTAGTCGCCTTTTCACTTGTGCAATACTCAACTAACGCCCCACATCCCGTTTGTTGAGGAGTACCTCGTGGTTCACTTTTCCCTATGTCTTACTGAAATCCTTGTAGTTCACATCCACCGACTTCCCGTGGTACAACGTTTGTAAGAATTTACGCCACTATAAAAAGCAGGTTTATGAAACGGCAGCTGCCCTTAATAAACTCGTGCTGCGCGATGGTCAGGTTCTCAACTCCAGTAATTGCAGTAGACACGTTTCACCATCAACTGAAATATTTCGGCCAAAGTCCAAAGGCAGACAAATCAGCCGGTAATTGTTCACCGTCCTTCGGAATCGGCTGCACTATCGAGCATTTCCAATCCCACGGCAGTGCATTTAAGACGGCGATCTGTTAAACAGAGAAATCGCAGTAGGCGCAATGATGGCCGAGAGTGACATGAGAATCCGTGAGTTATGCCAGTTTAGACCGGCGGGCGCCTTGCTGTCAAGCAGATTGAGCAAATCTCCTACATCGCAATACAAGCCCACAAATAATACACACTTGGAGCTTGTTATAGACTCATGCTCAATTGCAAATAGAGAAGCCGATTGCGTCACTAACGCGGACGCACTTTTAGTGCTAAATGCAGACGCTGTCCGTCAAAGCCGTCTAAAACTGCTACGTAACCTACCGCCCACAGGCGCTGCTTCAGTTAAGAGTGCCGTTTTCGTCGCGGTTTTGCAAGCTCCTTTGCGGTTCTTGAAGGATTCTGTGCTGTTGCATAGTGTCCATTGACTTGCGTACGCCTCATAACCGTCGGCAGAACCAAACAAGAGGAGGTGCTTTCACAATATACGCATCCGCATTGAGCCAACTGGAGATACTAATTGTTTAACCAACGTGGCCTCAATAGCCCAGCTTTCTGCTGACTGAAGATTGCAGATCTTGAGCTCAGTGACTTTGCACGCTTAATTATAACAGAACAGCAGGCTTCTGCATATGAATCCTGCGGCAGCGACCAGTCCGCTTGTCTAAGGGCTCCATTGATGCCATCGAATTGAATCTTCCAGGAGCTGTAGAAAGTCTCCAACGGATGTGCGTGCGTCAGTGAAGCCCAAGGCTGACCATTATCATCAGATGAACGTACTTTGCCATAGGTTCCTGGACGAACTCTGTATGTGCACGCGATTCGCAGCTAGTTAACATTAGATCAAAGCAAGATGGATTTGAGTGTGGTGTAATGCGCGTCGACTGGCAGAGGTCTTGTGATGCCTCGACTTCACAATGCCCGAGGAGAAGTTTAAACTCAATCAAGCTTATTTGATGATAGTTAAAATTACCCATGCGCAGGAAGCGGGGATGATTTATATGAGTTCCGACATGCGGAAAACGATCCAAACAGCCTCTTCGCGACACCCACCCATTCCATACTGCTTTTTTCTAAATAGCCCAGCAGCGCTCCCGCAACGACCAATTCCACAAAGTCAGCAAGCAAAGCAAGAACATTACTCGTGCAGTAGTTTGTGAGTAATAAACGAGCGCTTATCTATTAAACGGATTGACTATTCTCCCCTACATCATATTTGGAACAAATAGTTCATCGAGGCAGTGCTGAAAATCGTTGCCTAACGGTTCAACTAAACCCGTAGTAGCAATTTACAATGTCTTGATGCGTATGTTATGCGAAATTAATGGACGGCACACTGTTGGCAAAATCTAATGCTTTCACAGATCCGCAGCAGTTGCAGAAATCTAGCTAATTTCTGCTGGTTACCGGATCTGTCGTAGAAGGTATGTCATCAAGATGCGTTCTAGAAAGTACCAGCGAATCCATGCCTAAGTGTTTTAGATACCTTTTAGATAGTGTGCCAATTTCCATATACCTTGTCTGGAGAATGGTGGCTAGCTGTACTTTGCTAGGTTTTAAGGTTCCTTTTAAATAGTATAGGCTTGTAGGAGAACACCTTCGTTAAATCTTATTGTTCTGTTTTTTCTTCGCGACACATTAGACACAATAGTTGCGCTCAGTTATGCAGTCATCAAAGTATTTGTGGTTTATATAAGTGGTGGGATTTTCAAAGTGGATCGTTAAGGTTTACTGGTTTCAACGTCCTTATAAATACTACAGACTTTTCGCTTCGTTTTTGAATTACGTGTATTAATCCCTGATGTGATCGGATGTAGAGTTGAAATTCGTGACCTATCCCACCCAAACAATTCAAGGATTCTATTGCTAGGATCAACCTTTAATTGATTTCTACAAGGTCGGATAACGGGCTGTGCTTTTTACTATAAGAACCTTCTCGATACGCTAGTCGAAATGTGCTGCGTAATAGCTAAAGCAGTACTGCAGTGGATCAGGAGCACTGCGCCCCACGGGACTACCCACTGTTACTGTGTATATAATAATTTGCGCATTAGTAAAGACGAGATCCAAAATATGCGGTTTCTTCCAGTTCAGAATCTCATTAGGATAGTCATGTGATTACAGACTTGTAGACCAGCAAAGCTTTCACACAATTCTGTCTTGAACCGCTTACCATTGGCGGACAACAGTTCTAAAGCACACAAGTTGTAGTTCTCCTACAAGTTGAACGTGGATGTTAGGCTAGGTTAGCACAGCTTTCCGTGCAGCTCCAAGACGATTGTCGATTTAGAATTTGATAAAATGAAGAAAGTGTACCATGGCGCATAAACATGTCATCAAATCTTAGTTGCAGAGGGCAGTAAAGTGAGTTCACAACTAGAACCTCTTGATACCAAGGGATATGGAGGTTAACGCACTGCTTCGGTACAACGTTACATCCCCTCTCATATTAGATCGACCTTTAAGCATAGTTATATTCATTGCGGTGCGATCTCCGTATCAGTAATTTTACCATGAAGGCAAGTCTCAGTTTTGGCGATCAGGTCTACAGGCGTCAAGGACTGACAAGATTGATGTTTGAGTAATTTGCTGAAGTAGTCATGAACATTATTTTATATACAGCAGGTTGCTTTGAACGTTGAAGCAATTATGAGGGTACGAGTTTGAGCGACACGCTGTTGAAACCCCATTTTGGGGGGACTGCTGGTATTAAAATTTGAGCCGGTCGTAGTTACTAGTATATAGATCAGATCATACAGTTCCAGTTTTGGTAAGTATAGGGAAACTTATTGAGCTTTTAGAGAATAACCTTGCACTGCAATGTATCGTTTTGAAGATATATTGAAATCTGATTAAAACCCAGGTGACTCTGCTATTTCTCTCTTTGCTGTTTGAAGTTTGGTGTTAAGTGTCTTTGAAAGTATCACGAAGAAGAGCATATTTAGCCACAAGGATCACATTGCAGTTGCTTTCTCCGACATGTTTTGATTGAAACAATAATTTTTATAACCTTGACTCCACAACTCTTGTAATTTAATGATGAGTGTAGGCTTACTATTAATTTGGAGATCAGCTTTATAAGTGAGAGCGCCTGACGATGAAAGCACCATCCTTCCCAATCACGGACTTAAGTGTCACGTCCAGCTGAGGGTTAAACCGTCAGCTAACTATGGATAAGAGTTGCTCAGACAGCGTTATTAATCTGGACTTCCTTTTCTTTGCTGACATGCGCTCCAATCGATGTTGGGCAAACACCGAAGGCCTTTGAATAACAAAAGATCCAGCTCAGCCTCTTTTGCTGCTTTCGACGTAACCCGTAGGAACCGTGACATAACGTACTAGGTTTAATATGGCTGGCTTAAGATAGGCACCATGATATTGGGCTGGTCTTAAAAACACAATAGAAGACATGTGAAATAATGATAGCATTATTAGAGTTCGCACAAGCTTTAGGAAAAGAAAGTTATGATTTTTAGAGACACTTGGATAACGTATACAAGTTCTTGATCAATGTCACCCTAAAAGGGATCAATTTAATAATTTACTCATCAGCTTCTGTCCTTAATGCAGATAATGTTATCAAATACCCATCAAAATTTAATCCAGCTTGCACTAAAAAGTCAGCTATAGACCTCGCATGGGAGCTCGTTCGTATGTGTGCGTACGTGTGAAATACGTGAACGGTGCAAAATGTTCGCCAAATGAACTGAGGGTGACAATGTGATAGCCGAACGGCGGACATCACACACGCTTGGCATGCGGGGGCATAAATTTAGTTCCGAAACGTCAAGGTGATTTCATGCGTCTGTCTTATAAGGAAACATTCGTACGGTTTCAAAGCTCCGTCTCCGGTCGGCGGAGTTGTCACTTCTGTTTTCTTCAAGTTTGGTTACACGGGAACCGCACGCAAAGCGCAAGGCGAAAAGAAACTATTCCTCATAGTTTACTTACCAAGTTCTTCTTTAATTTACTTTATTAGGTTTGTTAGCCTCTAGATCACAATATAGGCGATGGGAAGAAGAGGAACACACACCCGTCATCCGTCCGATTTGAAGGCTCTTATCCTGAAGACATGCAGAGGGCAACGACTGGAAGGGCTTTGCATCTCTGTTACAGGTGAATGTAAAGACAAGTAGAAACTAGAGAAGTACATTAGAATTGAAGGCGCTGACAAGAGACCGTAGTGTGCCGCGTCGAAAGTGTCGGTAAGAGAGTAACGTGGATTGTTTGATGGTAAGGGTGGAATCAAATACTACGGTTACCTTGGAAACGCCTCGGTTACGACTGCAGGGGGAGTTCGTGGTGCGAGCGAGCGGCTGTACAATTACACGCTACCTAGACGGTCGCCTCAAGACAATTAAGAACGTACATGAAATACCGGATTCCATGAATACGATCGATAGTAAATGGCTAAGGAAGGTCTTAATATTAGAAAATGATGAACTTAGAATCAAATGGACGGTGATCGGTATGAATAAATGAGAGGAGCTTTGCTCTGTACTGCGCTTGAACAAGAAGACGTTCAGCACGTGGCACCCGTTCACACAGTGCAGTGCCAAACATTGGGGGACGAAATGTGCACCTGAGCAGCGTAATGAATGAGGATGGATTGCATAGCCATTCTGTCCTATGCGGCAGGTATAATAAAAAAGGATGTGCGAAGTGGTTGCGGCTACTGCTTGCTACCATTGGCATCCATTTCGCTGAAAGCTGTCTCTTATTTGTGATAACGTACCGTCACACAGACCTGGAGTGTATCTCCCAAATGGAGCCTTACAGCTTAGGAAGACTTTGACGACAAGCATTGTAATCTCCGCAATCGAAACCACTCTAAGGCATTTTGTGTATAAATAAAGCCTACATTAAACAAAGCACGAGGCGGTGATATTCCGAGGTGATCCGAAGGGATCCGGTTGGCGTATTGAGTAAGACTGAATGGCGGCTGCAGAGCTTGGAGTAGGCTTTTGCTGATGCACGTGCCTACGGGACGCTGCACCACTGACGTCAAATTGTGCAGCATGTACGAAATAATTATACCTGTGCTTTGCATGTACTCCAGCTGTAACCCCTTCACTAGCACTGATATATTTTTTGTTAACGTTCACTGACGTTTTTCTGTAAAAGCAATGTGGAGCTATCCCGAGTGGGGTACACTGTGGCTTTCAGTTGGAATTACCTCTGGCTCTGCGAAGGTACAATGGGGAGAGAAACAGCTACTGTAAACTAAGATTACAGTGGGTTCTCGCTACAGTGGTAGACCTCGTGTTGTTAATCGGTCGTTTTGTATTACGTTGCGAAATACCGATAATACAAAGACATGTCACATGCAATTCCAACGCCGTTAGGCAAAATTGTGCACTTACCTGTGTGCATATCATATATACTGGTTACCATAGGCTTCGGTGTTTGCTGTATAATCCATGCATATGACTAGGCCGAGGGTCCCTCCATCAAAGTGGTCTACGGTCAGGGTTCAGGTGATGCTGGTCGGCATTCCACCTAGAGGGATGCGGCCACCAGCCCCACCAACGCAGGGCAATGCTAGCGACAAACTCGGTCTGTTTATACAACCTGGGTTACAGCTGCCTAATTTCCAAATCGTCAGTGAACTGATGCAGGCGGACGACGCTCGGTTGGTTGATTATGCTAAGTGTATCAGGAGGGTTTCCACACATGTGACAGCCAAGCGTTTGTCTGGAGAGCGAACGGGCAGGCAGCGTTTTACCATTCGCTACCAGATTTCGAGGAATATTCTCTAATAACCTTGTGGACAGTATTCGCTCAGTTCAGCCAACGTACTCGCTGCAGCAATACAGTGAAACAGATGCCTAATAATGGCGGCAACTTGAGAATCTGGCCAGTGCAGATTAGATTTAAACCGCAACTTGCTACCTTGATGCAAAACCAAAAGCTAATAGGCGTAATAACACTATATTATAGATAGACTGTGACGGTATCGGAACTTCCTATCATTTTGGTCGCCTTTGAATGGTAGCGTTATGGACAGTTTTTAGGGACGTCCGGCACCTGTTCGTCCTTATTACTCGCGTTCGCCTGTGAGTGACACGCTGTGAACTTCTCTGAATATCTGTTTGCATGTAATGTCGAGGAAACTCGTTTCAGCTACAGAATATCCGCCCTCTAAAGCTTGAGTAAAGCATGCTACTTGTTTTAAAACTTCTCTTATCATTGCTTTCCATTCACTGTCCCTCGCCCAGAATTCACCCTCAAGTAAACTTTTATCCACAAACATGTATTTACTATTCCAGATACGACTTGCGGATATTTAATCTAATGCACGTATACTCCAGCACACTTTTCTAACCATATCTGTAACGATGCAAAAACACTTGTTTTCCATAATCCATTTGTGCAACGGTAATTAATTTTGTTATCGTGAATTAAATACAATGTTTTATCAAGAGGTGTGTTGTATTTACATAATTTTGCCGATCTGGTAGTCGAAATGAAGACGTAAGTGCCTATCAACAGAATGTTTAAGGTTAATCGGCTGTAAAAATATACTGGCCTTATATACTCGTCTGGACAAGCAGAGGTGTGAGGCTGTTACTTAAAAACTATACAAAGGATGACAACATGTGGATAAAATATGAAAAAAGCAAGACAGCTGTATTATAAATTACAGATATTTAAGGGTATAATCGTTTATTGCCGCACAATAAAACAAATAAATATTAAGACCCTTCTTTGGAATAAATTAAAGCACATATCGGATGACGCTTGTAGTAGAAGGGATTTCTGTTCAAAGTACTATTTACTCAACAGTTAGTATCGAAGCTGTCTTAATGCTCTGGTGCTTACAACTTTTGGAATAGCAATGCAGGTGTAATCAAATTGTTATGAGCGAAACACAGTTACTTGCCGCTAAGAATGAGGAAAATGCTACTTCCATTCGACATCAATGAAGCATGATACTCTGCTGTCTTAACGCAGCTAAATCTCTCAAATTCTAGTTCAGTACATAACAATGTCAGAGCAAGTGGATTCAGTTCTGAACATGATCAAGTTCTTCGGAAAAGGGAAAAAACAGTAGCCACGTTCGTTCATAAATGGATTGTATTCCGAGCAAAACTAGATCAATAACCCTTGGCTATGTGTGTTTCACTCGTTGCCCTGTCAATCTGGTCCTATAAGACACAATGTTACTGCTGCATAACATGCAAAGAAACAGCCGCAACACAAAGTATAATACTTGTAAACAAGAAAGGAATATAAGCAAACCACCAGCTACGAAGATACTCATGTACTCAATGTCTTTAACGCTCATATTAAAAATACCCGGTGGGACCTTATATTTTTAATTGACCAAATTTTATCTTGTAATAACATATCGAAATATTTGGACCTTCATAGATTCACGAGCAAACTGAATGTGTTTTGACAACATCATATATTTAAGCATGTTATTCAACACCCATTCCGGAAAATTTAAAACTAGATTTGAACATTTTTCGTGCAAAAAACAAGTTTAGACTTCCACTCCGCACGTTTTATTGTTTGCGGGTTTATGTGATTTGCGTGTCTAGCAACAATGAGTTTGATCAGAATATGTTAAGCTGGGTATGTTTATATCTTTATCAATTGTAGAGCGTATATCTCAGTTCCATTCATTGTACGTTCGTGTATACCTAGCAGTACTCTTGCGAAATCGTTTTAAAAAGCACTGGCTACGATTACAACATCCAGTCTGGTATGCGCTTTTAAAAGCATTTGGATTGTAGTTTGCAAATCTGCCCGTGTAACTTCCTGCGTAAGCACCCAAAATAAGCTATTAGTTATGGTCCACGAAAGGCCACATGAGTTGGCTTGGTCCGTATCCGGATTTGCCTGTCAATATGACCTCCGTAGGACAGTCACAGAACGCCTGCGCCTACAGATGGGCATGGGTGGCTTGCGTTGCACCACTCACAGGTCCACCCACGTACCCATATCCGGTGTAAACCCGATGGAATAAGACCGGGAGGCATGTGGATGGGAGCCACGTTTCATCAACGGAGGTGGCCCACACTCCTTTAACAAGCAGAACAGAAGCATTCTGGCCTAATTGGGAAAGCATGCACACCAGACGTACACATGGCGGTGGCTGGACAGTAGTTCGTTCCACACAAGATGGAACCATTCCTTAAGCCTAGCATCGTCACGAGGACGGTACACCCCGTCCCCACCAGCAACCAACAACTGTCTCCTGAAGTCAGTATGGAAGAGATAGTGGGTAATAGACAGGTAGACACCTTGTCAACATTCACATCAGGCGCATCCACACCGGAGAGCTCAAACAACATCTACCTCTGAAATGTAATTTTATTCAACACGCAGGCAAACGTACCACATACACCGCCTTAGTGGCATGGATTAGTAAATTGAATGGGAACATACTCATGGTGCTTCTATTCCGCGTGCCATAGTGCCTTCTCCGGCACCTGAGAAACCGCTCTTTTGAGCAGTCCACGGAATTCGCATCGATCAAATTTGCCTTGGATTCGCAACACTTGAAATCGACGTGCGTTTGTCATAAACTCAGCATATTCATGTTCCAGTAATGTTATTTTCGGTTTGCTCGAATGGAGTTTATCACTACTAAATGAGCCGCACAAAAGCGGTATGAATATCCCCGTCGAATTCATTCGGTCTACATATATACATAGATTGGCGTCATCCGTGTACAATGGCAGTTCTAATACAACATTTGCGCATGTGTTTCCACGGACTTCATTATGAACTGTCACAAACTGGATAGAGACACATTCGTCCTCATGAACAATAGCACTAACCAACATGCATGGGTTTGGTTTGGAGGTCAGACTAACAGTTACTTGCACAGGCATGCGACTAAGTACCCAATACAAACTGTCGGTGTTCGCCTCTTACGGCCTATTTGACACGACAACTACCACAGTACTCCATCAACTAAGTCCCGCTGGCCACAGTCAATCTTGCGGTTTTCCAAACAGTGTTCGCACTGTTTTGCAACTGTCCAAGACGTAGCATGGTTCTCATCCAAGTACCCATCTGTTTGTACATACCGTTTTGTATCCTGTTGTGGCTAGAAACTCTTTGGTTACAATCTACTTTAGTACGCCTGGGTTGAAGCTATTCGGTGCTCATAAAGTGAACAAATTTTCCCTATGCGCCGATTCCCTTCCGATGTAATTTACTACGACACTTACGTACCATTGCCGTTGGCATTACCTTTTTCTTAGTCTACCCAGAAGATTGACCCCGTCTAAGACAACTTCCACTAGGTGCCACTTAGACGGGTTCAATAATGCTACTGCGTTGCACCAAGTCCGTACTTCCTCATTCCAGATAACAATTGTACCCAAGCTATACTTACATTAGCACTGGAATAAGGATGACACACAAAGTAGATGACAGTTCGTGAGTAGGCAACTATGCAGGTTTGTAGAGAAATGGTGCGCTGGAATCAACTGATTTTCATAAGCTCAGCTAAGATAAGATTGTCGGATGAAGGACGGGAATTGCAGCCCTATTCAGTCTAACAGATTTAATGTGATACCTAACCTGACACATCAATATCAGCATGTTCATCGCTAGTCATTTACTTGCCGGGACTGTTCACTTTCCACGGATGTTCCGCGGCGATTTATCTTTGTATGCATGATTTAAGCATTTCGATTCGGATGTCACATCGTGTACCGCTGTCCGTGAATCGAAATTGATAGCTCGTCGCAATCTTAGTGCGCAGTACAGAGACACTTGACCTGGCTACATTGACATCAGACTGCAACCCGAAATACTACACAATGTCACAGGAGATGAAATGTACTCTGATCCATCTGTCAAATGGGAACGTAACAAGACACGAACAGATGTTAGCGGGATTTGTAATTAGGCAAGTCCCATTTAGACATCGTGCCATCAGATACTGGTTTTACGCGAGTGAAAACCCTGGTAGCATAGTCTTACCAGTAAACGTAGCAAACTGGACTGAAAATGGACAGATGTCCAGTTCAGGTATTAATGCATTAGTTGCAGCAAAATGCATTCAGTTTGACACTTGTTAATGAATAAATATTTGGTATGCATTATAAGTGATATTATTTGACCAAGACCCCAGTGGTTTAAATGAATTGGTAGGTCATTTTATTTGCCCAGTTTCGGTTTTGTAACCTTTGTTGCTGATAACGCTTGGTTTTACGCTATTGTGTAGCTCCCTTGCAACTGCGTTTCCTCAGGCACACCCATCAGCTTTTTCGATTGTAGCTTGTTTGATACGTATGTATTCATTTTCAGCGTGCCACATCAAAAAGTTATCAATTAACTGCACCGTTTCCGTCTCCCAGCAGCATTTACCGTGCAACAAAGGGATGACATCAGGATGACATCAGCTAAGAAGAAGTGCTTCTGTTGTCAGCATCTAAACGACGGAATGGTAAGAGGATTATTAACAAATATAAAATTTGATTGCTTACACAGTTCAGCCATCTGTTAACGTTACCAATTGCTGTGAAGATGACAGGGACCCACTGAATTGGTGTATAACTTGAGCAAACTGACTGCAAAAGCTCAGTTACCAGCGTCTTTTGTTCGTCCACTGTTGGGGTTTGTGCAAGCCTAAATGGCCTTTTTGCCAAAGGATTACCGGCCGTTGATGCGAACCCCACGGAAATCCCGCATACGATTTGTTGCACCGGGCACTTACGGTCACGTAGGTCTGCTGAGAGGTTTACAGCGTGCATGCTCCGCTCTTCCGCTCGCGGTTGATGACACTGTGGACTATCAGTTGCATATTGACGGATTTAAACCTTTAATGCTTCCAGGATGCATATATATGGCCGATCTTGTGCATTGTCATAAGGCCAGTGGTCACAAAGCCATTCATTGTTGGTGTTTATGGTGGGACCTCAAAACCAAATGACGTAGACGATTATTTGTACGACACAATTTCTGAGATCCGTTATTTGCAAAGCGAAGGATTATTCCACCAGAAAGCTGTCATCTGTGATACCCCTGCACGCGCTTATTTGGAACGCAAGAAAGAAGACTAGGGTTATTACAGCTGTGACAAATGCACCCAACGTGATGAGTATATGAGCCGCAAAGTGTCATACCCACTTACGGATAGCACACTGCGGACAAATGCATCCGTTCGAAGGAATGTCAGCCAACCGTCACCTTCCGCTGATTTGAATGTAGATTTGGTTGAGGACTTTCCAATCGACTATATGCATTCAGTAGGTTTGGGTGTAATGCGCAGATTGATAAAAAACTGGCTCACTTCGTCCGTGGACACTGAATTTCGACTTTGCAGGGAGCGATTGATTTTAGCAAACGAACGGTTGCATTACTTCGGACCCTCTTGAACATCGTACTTTCCACGTAAGCTTCGATCACTGGATGACTACCGATCTTGGAATGTAACTGAGTTGCGTCAGCTTTTAATATACGCCGGACCAGCGTGTCTAATCGGGGCATTGCCTGAGGCTTTCTATCATAACTTTCTAGATCTCTCATTTGCTATTTATATTACGTGCCACCCTCACCTTCACACTGCCTTATTAGATTTCCTTATTCCTTTTATTCATGTTTTTTACATGATAACTTTGATCTTTATTGTCCCAGTGAGATGCCGTGGAACGTGTACTCACTGGTTCAACTGCTTGCTGACGTAGCGAAGATGGGTATTTTAGACAGCTTCTCAGCATTTCCCTTTGAGTCTCACTTGTTTTCCATCAAGTGTTTGATTCACAATTCACCGCCTCCGGTTCCTCAAATCATGCGGCGTACGTCGGAAGAGGAACAGCTTCCTCCTACTTTCAGCAACGCAAGCACGGGTGGGAATGTAGAGATGTGTATATAAAAAAGTCAAAAAGCGTTTCGTTGGCACGGAATTTTCTTTCCCACAGTGAAGCCGGAAAACGTGGTCATCATTGATGGCGAACCGAGAGTGCTGACAGATGTGTCCGTGAATGTGTCTGGGAACATGGTCGTGCAATGCCGGGAATTTATGAATCTTCGTAGTCTGCTCACGCATAGCATGGATTCCTCAACGGCATACATCTTCCGTGCATTGCAATTGTCAACAGATGTAGGTAGTTTTTCCGCCTGTCATATTCTATTCAAGTGCATCGCTTTTCCCTTGAACGATTTCCTTGTAATTTACCCTATGCCACACAGTTATACACTCTAACTATTGATGTATTTCTTTTTCAGCACTGATGGCTTTTCAAGGATACAGCGTTGTCAAACTACTTGACTCCGACGATTTAATAACTATTGTCAGTAACACGTGGCTCAGAGAAGCAGGTGCGTACGCCCAAATACCTTCCGTGCGCGGTACGCAATACTATGCAGCGGTGAAAAATCACACTGCACCCGACGTCGATGTGGCCAGCACTGCAGTGTCCATCATCGTTAGCACGAGTAAATCTTTTTGTTACATGAACTCACCTCCTAATTTAGCTTCCAGCATGCCCGAGAAATGGAACGTCAATCAGAGCAAGATATGCTGCCATCCACAGACGATACTATTCCGATGGGCCTTCCAGCTAAGCGTCCAATGTGAGTATGGTGTTTTTTATTTCCCCTTAGACGACGGCCCGTCCGTTCTAGCTCCGATGACGAAGACGCCGCACGTCCCACCAAACCCAAAAGGCCTGCTGCAGCAACCTACGCACGTGCGCCCACTTCTCTCTTCAGTGGCATTAGTCCACCACGTCCAGGGCCATCAATAAGCAACCGTAAGTATCGCGTTCATACTGCCCCTATTAACCAGTAAGCGCGCCCGCTGTTATCGCTGACGTTGCACCATGCAATCTGGAGGTGCTGCAGGAACTGAAGGCAATTAAATGTAAGACGTCACAGAGGCATTGCATTGCACTCAGCTTTATTTTTAGATGAGTTATGCCTCATTCGATCAGAATTGGTCGGTCATCGCCGCATGTCCGAAGCGATGTTGCAGATGCTGCAACGACAGTCCCAAAGCCTTGCCCCGGGACTTTGTCTGCCATTCATCTCTCTCAGTGAGCTTAAGCGATATGATGGACGGTTGAGGAACCCAGATTTCAAAAGCAGAGTCGTAAGTTCGTTTTATTATTAAAATACGTTCAGGTCGACCATTTGTGTGCTGTGCACGGTGATAACGTGTAAATCGTCGTCCGGGGTACCATGGAGTGGCTAATGATAAGATCAGTTGCCGCGGAGATAAATTACTCCGGCGCAGGAGGTTCGTTTGCATTCAGGCGAACGAATATGAACGGCATTGTACAAGGTAGGTTGACATACAGTAATCCCTAAAAACTACAAAGGCATCATTCGGCAACGCATGGGTGATGCAGCCTCGGACGCTGACATTAAACGCCACATCAAAACGTGTTTGCATTCTGCACGGCACAAGAGACCGCCTGTTGAGCAAAGTAAAGTATGCAATGCGAATGAGGTGAGTCCCCTGCTTCCTTATGAGCATCTTTAGCCTCCTACGTTGACAATCGCGGAAGCGGATTAACCATCTTGACAATGCCGCTGTCTGCTATTGACGATTTTTGTACTACACACCATGTAAATAAAGCATTCTTATACCCCGGTTTTCATTTTCTTTCGCCTTGTGATGTTCTCATGTGCGCGGTAAGCTCCATTTCCTTTTCTGACCAACAGCTTGAAGCGCCGCCTAGGTGGGTTCCCACGTCCAGCAACTACGGCAACAGGTACTGGGTTAAACTTAGGTCCGAACCGTCCATACATTCGTTAGGCGCTAAGTGCACAGTAGTGTGATGTCCGTATTCGGATACCCATGGTAGGCAATGAAGGTATCTGGACCTACCTGATTGTCACGCATAGTGGTGAATTTCTATTGGTCAACGATATCATCATTCTAATTGGCCCGCCGTAGACAAGACAAAATCAAATTTAGCCGTCTCACGGTACTAGTTCCTGTCCAGTATAGCCTAATGCTATCATAGGAACGTTTAGGAGGCTAAAATGGACTGGATCTGGACATGTGCTATCAGGGAATGCCAGCAGTCTGTCAGGCTGAAGTGTGATGTTTATAAGTGTTTAAATTGTATAAAACAATAACAGCCATATTCCACTAGATTTAGCAAATCGCACGTAGAATTATAATTAACCAATGCGCCTGTTGGTGATTAGTTAGCGTTTGGATGTGAACCTAAACGTTAGGCATACATTTATTCAGATGTGTGGATATCAACAATAGATTCAGACAGATATGGAAATACGGAAGGAAATGCCATCAGTATGGTTACCAGGTAGAATGATACACAACTGAATGTAACGTAAAACACAGATGACTTATGGTTTCTGTGTATTGTAGATGCTGTCATGCTATAAGCTTTATTAGACGATAATATCATACATTTCCTGATGGCCCCCTTGACACTATCACATCACCAACACACGTAGTAAATTCCGCTGTTCCCTGTTCCAGCATCGGATTTCGGAAGAGTGTTTTAGAATATTTACAAGAATTACCTTGCACAACATCTAATTATCTAATATCTCAAATGAGTATGTGGTGGGGCACGAAGGCGCGATTGTATCTTCCCGGCTGGGTTTGGAATGGAAGCGCTTAACCATGGCTGGGAAAACAATGAACCAGTAAATCTTCATACCGATGGTGTGATTTGCGATGAAAACATTGAGCATTGCATAGTTAATCATATGAGGGTAGACAAATAATGGGTATCGAGAACCTCGGAAGATGGCGCAGATAAGGTGCTTAGCTGGACGTATGATATTCCCACGCAACCTGGATTTCTCCTCGTAATTTCTCCGCTTACAATTTACTAACAAGCTGTTATCATACATCTCGGTTGCAGTTATTCTTCGCAACACATCAATTGTTTCTGTGCCGGATTTATTTTCCAATTAATTATTTATTTAAACACTACCGTACCACCACAGTTGGACTAACCTACCTTTATGTCAATCTAGATGATTGGCCATTTCTAAGTTAAATGGTAGCATGAACGTTTGCTCCTCCGCACCTTAACTGGATAATAGCTGACTTAGCCTAACTTCAGTATGAGCGATGTACAGCGGAAAATATAGCTACACTTATTCTTGTGACTAATATATGAAACAGAACATGTAGCATCAACATCAGCATGTCAATCGCTAGACAGTGACTTGCTAGGATTATTCAGCTTACACGGACGAGCCAACTTGTGAACACTTCCAACAAAAGTTTTTGGGTCTTGAACACCAAATTTCCACACGGCATTCCAAAGCGAGGAAGGGTTGTAGAGTACTTGGACTCCAGGGATAATTGTTGATCACTACACCCAATTGTTCAAGCGAATGTACGAACGATGTGGAATATTGTAAGTAGCAACCGCATGGAAACCAGGAGTTATCGCAACCCATGTACGTTAGTGGCGTCACCATTACCGCTGGCTTTTAAGATGAGTATGCTTGAGGATGGGCGACCAATCTAAGGGATTTATAAGTGTGCTTTGAATCCGTCACACACACTTACGGAGGAGGGCCTATGTGTTGCGGACATTCAACATAAGCAACACTCACCTAGACGCTTGATGACTATTCTTGGTCACTCCCAGTACGAATGGTACTCTGGCTGGACACTAGGTCTGCGTGGATTGTAAAGCCCTGGTGAGTGAGATCGCATAGCATTGTCGTACGCGAAGAATGAACGTGTTCCCATGCATTTGAGCTCCGGTCACTGTGTGGATACTGACAACAAGGAAGGAAAACTCCCGGAGGGTATGGTAACCTGTATTCATGTGTCTGGTTATTGAGGCTCTAGTCAGTCTGGGCGTTAACAAGTGCGGATTGTTCGCACCAATGCACTGGAATCAAGTGGGCTCACAGTTGTGCATCATACGTCGCTATCCCAATGGGAGCACATTTATCTTCATGAACCTTAATAAGGTGAAGGTGTAACACTTCCATTTCTAGGTAAGAAGACAGCCAAAGTTTCCATGTTACGAGCATTTGCATGTCGAATGGTAAGTGCGCAATAAACGACGATTTACCGGCAATCTCAAGCGTTACCTCCTTTCCTGCTGGCTCACTACTGGCATTCTTGTGGGTCCACGCATGTTTGCATAAATTTGATTTGCACCATCTATCCGTCACGATGCATGGAACACTGCGTTTGGGCGTCGTAGTGATTCTGCACTATTCTCGGCCATTGAGAGCACCTCAGGCATAACACTGCGCTGGACCAAGAGTATGTCACGACTAGGCATACGAAGGAGACCGCGGTAGTATGTGCGGCGGAGAGAGAGAGTATTGAGCGATTCAAAGTAAACGAAGTCGACATAATTAGGTTAATGATGAGTAGGTCATAGATAATGCGGTGTAGCCCTACTGCAGTGAGGAAGCATGGTGTATGCAACATCAGCCTCAGCATGGGGCAAAACGCAGACACACACGCATACTTTGGCGGCGTCCGTATCCGGATTTGCCTGTCACTGTGACCTCCATAGGACAGTCACAGGACGCCTGCGCCTACAGATGGGCATGGGTGGCTTGCGCTGCACCACCCACAGTTCCACCCACATACCCATATCCGGTGTAAACCCGATGGAATAAGACCGGGAGGCATGTGGATGGGAGCCACGTTTCATCAACGGAGCCGGCCCACACTCCTTTAACAAGCAGAACAGAAGCATTCGGCCTAATTGGGAAAGCATGCACACCAGACGTACACATGGCGGTGGCTGGACAGTAGTTCGTTCCACACAAGATGGAACCATTCTTTAAGCCTAGCATCGTCACGAGGACGGTGCACCCCGTCCCCACCAGCAACCAACAACTGTCTCCTGAAGTCAGTATGGAAGAGATAGTGGGTAATAGACAGGTAGACACCTTGCCAACATTCACATCAGGCGCATCCACACCGGGGAGCTCAAGCGGCAGCTAATGCTGAAATGTAAGATTATTCAACACGCAGGCAAACGTACCACATACACCGCCTTAGTGGCCTGGATTAG